>RQTK01000907.1:0-45065 GCA_003991915.1 Elysia chlorotica
AATAATAATAAAATAATAATAAAATAATGATAACCATGAATTAAATTTTAAGCGCTTTCCATTAAAATATATGAAAGCGTTAAAAGAATTCCATAAGTAGAGATATCTATAAACTTGCCTAATTCAAAATATCTGAACAAATATTGCATTTGAGCTTTTTGTTAGCTCTTGTGGTCCTATACAGTTTCAGGGATTACAAATAAGTTTTAAAACATGTAGGTTGAACCAATGTAGAAATAGGGGTATTTGTGTAACAGTCATGCTGTGGTTAAAGCCAGTTTTGAGCGATACAGAGATATAGAGATGGGATAAATCAATAGGTTGCACATAAGCGACAAATGTGTTGTCTCTTCTCAACTAAAACCTGGCATTCGTATGTAATAGGTCACTTGATGACTGATTACACATTTGTACAACTATATCGCACCCTTTGCGATGTATGAACGCCTCCTTTTTCTTGTATCAGATTCTTTATCTCGAGCAGTTTAAGTTAGATAAGAAATCAGGACCATAGATTTTTATATGAATTAAACTGCTCGAGATAAAGAATCTCTCCCACGGACACCAAGGACACTTTGAACACAGAGAAACGAACCTGGACCTGCAGAGATTTCTCCTCGGTCTCTACCTCAGAGCCTGCGCTGGAGTCGTCCGAGCTGTTCCCGCCATTTTCAGAAGAATCAGACTTTTGAGAGAGTTCCGTTGCAGGGATCGATCAAAAGAAAACAAATACATTATCTATTTTACGTGAAAGGTGATGTGTATGTGTGTGTGTGTGTGGGGGGGTGATGATAAAACAAATAAAAATCAACACACAAAAAATAAGGTAAAAGAAAACCACAATTCAACGAGAAAATAATAACAAAAGAAAAAAAAACAGTGGCAGAAAAGACAAAGAAAAACAAAACAAACAAACAAACAACAAAATAACAATAACAATAACAACAGCAAGAACAAAGGGGTTCGCCAGTAGCAAGTAAATTACCTTTGATTGAGACAGACAACGAAACTTAAACTTCTCTCTGCGCTTTAAATCAAGACAGGAACAATTTTGAGCACACACACACAAAAAACGTGCATAAGTTTAATATCAAAAGCCAATCACCTACATAAAAATATAAAAATAGATAAGTATCACGTGACATACCTCATGTGATTTGTCTGGGTTGTTGTCAGTACCTGTACAAGTAGACATGGATTGTTTTGTTATTGTAGGGATAAACTGAGAAAGAAACAGAGAGAGACAAACAATTTTCAAAGACAGAGAGATAGACGTAGACAGAAATAGGCAGAGATCTCGGGCTGCAATTAATTAATTTTTTTCAAAACATTTTCAAAACATCGACGAAACAATTTATGATCATATCTTGGCAGAAATACAAAATAGAAAAAATACACAAAACCAGCCCAATATCATAATTACACGTATTAAAAAAAAACAAAAATAAAATACAAAGGTAAACTCACCAAAGAGCACCCTCTGTTCACTCTCTGGGCTGGGCGGACGTTGGGTCTGTAGGAAGTCCTCAGGCTCCCCGATGTAGGAGTCCATGGCAGTGACACCCACAGGCAAGGGTCTCGGGGAACCAGCCAGCCCTGGTAGTGGATGGTCAGAGGGCGTGTGGAGTTGGGTTGGTTTGGTCGCTTAACGTTCAACGTCAGCACTATGAAGGCTATATTGTGGACGGGTCCCAAGACTAAGATTGGTTAATGTCACGTGTTGCCACACAGAGACAGTCAGTAAAGACCTAGACTCATGTCTCAGCCGGTCACACCATGTTGACACCAAACCAACCAGTAGGTCAGAGATATGTTATTATTGTTATTGAACTCTTACTTCCACCTCCACATCGAGAACATGAAGTTGCTCTATTTTTAAAACTTGATTGTTTTTTTATAGACACAAATCTTCAAATCTAAACAACGATTTCTCGCAAAAGAAGTCGAATAGTTCAATGTTTGAATTTGATAATTATTTTATATCTGATACGTTTCTTTACGAAGAAGCCTGGACCAACTGTACTCAAATTTGCTACCTCCTGCTCGCCAGTCAAGAGCACTATCGACTGAACTATCCGACGCCCTTTAAAAACTCTATGCTTTCTTTGACCACAAAAATTATAATATTAGCTGTGTTGAGCTCATGCACTTACGAGATCCAATCCTGTCCTTACGATCCGAAATCTGTTACAGTGTAGTGCCCTCAATGTTTTACCCGTGTTGTACTCATGCCCTTAAAAGTTCGACTCATAAATATGTTTACAATCCGAGACATTATACGATGTCCTACCCTTAGTAGTCTTGTACCTGTGTTGTATTCATGCCCTTTAAAGTTCGACTCATAACCATTTTTAAAACCCGAGACATTGTACAATGCTCTACCCTTAGTAGTCTTGTACCTGTGCTGTATTCCTGAAGATCCAGCCTGTGTTCCACGTGGTCTCGATGACCGCTGGTCAGTCTAGGCAGCACCAGCCTCCAGAGCACGCGCTTGCTCGGACTGTCCAGTATCGCCTCCAGGGACTGGACCAGACCATCGAGATCCCTGGACAAGATGCAAAACAAGATTAGCGTGGAGGTTATCGATAGATGTAGGAGTACAAGTGATGGTTATCGTCTTTCTTAACTTAGTGATTGTTTTTTATTTGAAAGAAATGACTATGTTGAACTAAATGAAATAACTATGTTGAATTAAAGCTGTTCTTAATTCTGCTTTTTTTAAAAAATTCAGTTAACAATTCTAATTTTGAAATGATGGTGGTTATCGTCTTTCTTAACTTAGTGATTGTTTTTTATTTGAAAGAAATGACTATGTTGAACTAAATGAAATAACTATGTTGAATTAAAGCTGTTCTTAATTCTGCTTTTTTTAAAAAATTCAGTTAACAATTCTAATTTTGAATAATGATTTTTTATGATCATACTGAATGGTCTGACTTTTATTTTATTATGTTTATATTGTGACAGTTCTTAATTATATTTTCGACTTGATTTTTGTAAGAATAATTTTTGCATTCTTAATATATTTTCGACTTGATTTTTGTAAGAATAATTTTTGCATAATATATAATACCGAGTATATAACCTTTTTGTTAAATGTGAGGTGAAAGAATTTCTAAAATGTTGCATTTGTGGATTAAATAATTCTTTGTGGTTCTAGTTATTCCTGGAGAGGTGTTGTTTTTGGTGTTGGGAGTTTCAAAAAAGGGATGTGTAAGTGAATATATGATGTAAGAAATTTTTGGCGCTCTTTTCAAAACAATTAGGTGGAAAGTTTGTTATATAAAAATGATTAATGAACGCGCATAGGCTACGTATCCTTACGTTTTCTATTCGCCTTTTTGGAGCAATTTTTTTTCGTCCATTACCCATTTTTAACATGGACGCTTTTTGCTATGTTAATGTTGGGCACAAATTATCTTTCGTTATTGAGTAACTCACTGCGACTGATCGTATTGCTGGAGGCTTTGCATGAAGTGCTGTCTCTCAGATGCAGTCAACAGGAAGTTGAGTTGCTGGTGGAAGGATGCCGGGAACTTATCATGGCGGCCTGTGTCAACATTTGGTTCGACTAGAGACTTATCTAAATGGGGAAAGAAAATGTTTGAACAAATAGGTTCATTTGAATACGGAGATTGTTACAAGTCATATCTAAACCAAAAGAGAACACACTGGCTAATCATCGATCAGAGATTGAATGGTTTCAACTGTGTAAATATGATTACTGAATGTGGAATACAGTTATCGTATATAGAGAACGTTGGATAGAAAGAACTTACTTAAGTTACCCGTGAAGATTTGGGTAGGCGGTGTTCGCTAGTGTTACCTTTCACGGAGACTTGGGGCAGAGCCACCCGATGTGCCACGTACTCCCTGTGGGGGGTCGGCATCAGGACCAGCACAAAGGGCCACAGAGTCTGTCTGGAGGGCGTGTCCAAGATGGCGGACAGGGCGGTGAACAGAACCACGACGTTTCTGAGATCAGAGTGAGACGTAAGTTTAGAGGTATCAAGTCGGGACTGCCTAGGTAGATGTCAGTATGGACAGGGCGGTGAACAGAAACGCGACGTTTCTGAGATCAGAGTGAGACGTAAGTTTAGACGTATCAAGTGGGTACTGCCTAGGTAGATGTCAGTATTACAGGGCGGTGTACAGAACCACGACGTTTCTGAGGTCAGAGTGAGACGTAAGTTTAGACGTATCAAGTGGGTACTGCCTAGGTAGATGTCAGTATGGACAGGGCGGTGAACAGAAACACGACGTTTCTGAGATCAGAGTGAGACGTAAGTTTAGACGTATCAAGTGGGTACTGCCTAGGTAGATGTCAGTATTATTATTATCGGCTGATACATGAGGCCTGGAATCTCAGGCTGTCTCTGTCGAGAACTACATGGACAATTATCAGACAATTCAAGTCATGGAAGTCCTGTAGCCTTTGGAACCTGAGAGTCGTTTATTATAGGAGAGTTATTCTCCTACAGAGGGATAACAGTGCGTCCGAGAAGGTAATGTCCTCACGTTGTAATACCTTAACACATTTGTGGGCATTCAAGAGGGCGCCGGTAGCCCAATCGCTTAGCGCTCTTGATCCACAAGCAGGAGATCAAACAGTCGAACCTCAGCTTGTGTGTCCGTTTCGTTGTAAAGATTTTTTTAGGGATATACAATTCAAAAAAGGTTGCAATTTAATAAATACATATTGTTCCGTGGTGTACTTTTGTCACTGTTCGACGAAAGATCAAATCGGCCACATCAAATCCATCTCCCGGTACAAATTTGAGTTGGTTTAACGTGCAGGGTCGTACTACATAGGCTATATTGTGGACGGAACCCAAGACTGACGACTGAGAATTTTATGTGCTGCCACACACGACATGGGACGGGAATACCATGACTCCTGTCCCAGCCAGTCACACTATACTGACACCGATCCAACCAGTTACAGGGGAGACGAAAGCTGTGCCTCTTGAGCCGGAACAGACAAGAACGGGCATTAGACAAATGAATCTTTCCATTTGGAGAACAACGCTGTGCCTCTTGAGCCGGAACAGACAAGAACGGACACGACTTGTAAAGAAGGTACAAAAAGCCGCTCAGGCACGGACGACTAGAGTTCAACTTAGTGAAATCCACACCAGGCCATCCGGGTCGGTCTCCAGATGAAGGCCGACCTATTTGCGTATGCTTGGCCTATTTGCTATAGCGTAACGGCTGGGTAATCGTGTTGTCTCTGCGTGTGGCAGCACGCACATTTTCAGTTTGGAAATTGTCACCATTTAGAACGCTCCTTGGGAACCAAGATTTTAAAAAAATTCATTAAAACATTCATGCTTGTGAAAGGAAGATAGCGACAGAGACCAAGAATACTGGAAGCAAACAGTACACCACCAACCTGTCCCTTTCATACTCTCGAAGCGCCCCCTTCATGGTACGTCTCTCTCTTGGCGTCAGCAAATAGGAAACCTTGAAGGAGAAAAACCCAAAAGTCACAAATTAATGACAATACTCAAGCACTTCTTTTTTACGATATGAAATTAAAACATTTATACTGTTTTCCTGATTTAAGTTAAGTTGCTCATTATCATCAAAACACACTACTCAAACAAAATTACAAGAGAAAATTAGTATATCTCTATTCTAGCTATTATCACCAAGTCACAAGGTACCAATTAAATGTATTCTTTATCAATTAGTCTTCTATCAATGCAAAAGAATGTCGACGTTGTTCATTTCTGCACTGAAAGTTTAAATCCTACACATTTTACCAATTTTATGAATAACGTTAATTTTTCTGTGGTAGCCTGTAAAGTTCACCGCAGTTTAAAAGGTTTCAACACAATATACCCAACAATACATCACGTCCCTGAGTAGCCTGTGCAATGTATTGTGGGAGGGGTTTAATCCGTAGAAGTTCATTGTAAGTCAGTATTTAATGTGTATAAACTTTCCTAGTTCGTCCTATGTCAGTTATCAACACTATGTAAGAGGAAAACTAACAAAGTCAAACTATCTTGGATAGTCGACCCGTGACAAGTGGAATGGTTTTCATGCATTTAAGGGCAGTACGTGTCAATGTTGATAAACAAAATTTTTCATGCCCCGACACTATTGACTACCACAATAATTATATTAATCAAATGTGGGGATGCAGAGTTAAAGAGTTTCGCTTTAAAAACAGATTGAACAAGGCAAAGGGAAAGGCAAGCTGGAAAAGAGAGGTCTCTTTAGCATGACATTTTTATACATTGTACTAAAATCGAACACAGTACCTTTTCTGAGAAGACATTTCCCTCTGAATCGTCGAGCGTGTTTCCGAACAGAAGATGATCATCCGAGTCGTGGCTCGATACGGACGAGGGGGACGATGCTCTGGAACTTGGAGCCGACATCTCATCTTCTGAAAACGCTTGACCTTGGACGGAGAGGAGGGGGAAGGGGGAAATTTCAATGTTTACTTTTAGAAATACAGAAAAAGTAATCTCAATCAGTGTTACGTCTTCTCGGGTTGTTCGAGTTTGAAACAGCGAAACATCCAGTTCGTCAGTCCAGGGTATTAACACATTGTGCTACCGGCGCCTCTTGCCAAAACAAAAATTAAGTCTATTACATGATTAAATTATACAAGGGCAATCCTGTTCCCGATTCGACTCATCCAAGTCACCAACAACAGCTTTTATCTTCTCATCTCTTCACTTTCAATGAGCACAAGGCTATAATCTTCTCTATTTACTTACTTTGACTGCTTGTGGCTTTATAGTGTAGCCCAAACACACTTTGTGCTGGACGAGTTTCCCTTTTTTGTGCTGAAATTAATTGGTTCACTAAAAAGTTTTACCGATCTATTTCCAACTGATATAAACTGGATCGCCCATTTTATATGAACTCTCTAATGCATTCCTATCGCTGTTAACACATTCATGCGCCGACTCCTGGTTGAGGATGGTCCGGTCGTTGGACGCGCGACTTGCGAGAGGCTGGGGCAGAGATTTTGGTACAGTGCATCTCCAACTGGTTCTTCATGACAACATGTATAGTTATCAGATGTTAGTCTAGAGACTCGTCCACAAAATAACCTTATCGCTAACACTGGACTTCAGTAACCAACCAGCCAACCACCCAAAACCCTCGATGCTAGCACATCTCCGTGTATCCTGCTCACCTGGTCCTCTCCAGACTTCCAGGATGGGCGCTGACCCACTTTCCTGGAGCAGCTGGACCAGACGGTCATGGGGAGTCCTCCTGGAGGGCGGAGTGAAAACAGAGTTCATTGTGCGTAGTGCATAGGGTAAAGCTTAAAGAGAGCAATCTATACACGAAGGTAACAGCTTAGAGTGCGTAGCACACAGGTTAAAGGTTAAAAAAAGGAATATAATATACACGGAGTTCAATGTGCGTAGTACGTAGTTTACAGCTTAAAGAGAGCAATATTTACACGAAGCGATGAAAGTCAACTTGCAGATTACCATGCTGAAGTTACAGACATAATTAAAACACAAACACATTAATATTAATTATATTATAGATGAACAAATGATTTGAACACTGTATTATATCATAGATACAAACGGGATTTGAACACACTAATGATATAACAGAGATGCACCAAGACAGGATTTTGATAAGGACACGGAGTTCATTGTGCGAAGTACATAGGGTAAAGCTTAAAGAGAGCAATCTATACACGGAGTTCATTGTGCGAAGTACATAGGGTAAAGCTTAGAGAGAGGAATATATACACAAAGCTCATTGTGCGTAGTACGTAGTTTACAGCTTAAAGAGGGTAATATTTACACGAAGTTCATTATGCATTGTAGACAGGATAGAGCTTAAAGAGAGCAATATTTACACGAAGCGATGAAAGTCAACTTGCAGATTACCATGCTGAAGGTCCAGACATAATTAAAGCACAAACACATTAATATTAGAGCTGAACAAATGATTTGAACATCAACTCAGTAATATTATATCATAGATACAGACGGGATTTGAACACACTTATAATATAACACAGATGTATCAAGACATGATTTCGATAAGGGAACATTATATCATAAATATAATAAATATTTCAACACAATAAGATAGAATATACCAGTGGTTAATTCAGTTTTTTACACAATAATCAGCGATACATTTGGGATATTAACACAATAATGCTACGTCAGAAATTCAGCAGATATTTATTTTGATAAAATAACGTCATATCGTGATTATCATAAGGATTTGAACAAAATAAGATAATACCAGGGATATTTTATGGAATTTAACATAATATCAGAGATACAGATAACTTTTGAACTCAGTAATATTAAAACAATGATACATTCAGGATTTTAAAATAGCAGTGTCATAGCAGTGATGCATTTGGGATTTGAAGACAGCGATATTATATTATCAAAGACACAAACAGGATTTGGATACACCACCAGTTAACGAGAGATACAGACGGACAGTGAGGGTTTAATCAAAGGATGTCCCCTTGTAATGCATTGATAGGTCAACTTACAGAGTGAAAACAGTTCATTGTGCGTAGTAAGCAGGTTACAGCTTAAAGAGGGGAGTATTTACACGAAGCAATGAAAGTCAACTTGCAGATTTTCATGCTGGAGGTACAGACATTAATATTAGAGCTGAACAAATGATTTGAACATCAATTCAGTAATACTTTATCATACATACAGACGGGATTTGAACACACTTATGATATAACAGAGATGTATCAAGACATGATTTTGATAAGGGAATATTATATCAGAGATAAAATCAAGATTTCAAGACAATAGGATAGAATATACAAAAGGTTAATTCAGTACTTGCACACAATAATATCTTTATACGTGATACATTTAGGGTTTTAACACAATAATGCTATATCAGCAGGCATGATTCTGATAAGGCAACTTCATTATCATGAATATTATAAGGATTGGAATTAAATAAAATAATACCAGTTATTACGAGGTCGTGAATGCTGTAATAAAGGTTGTATCCTATATAGCTTTAAGTCCAATATCACACAAATCATGAGGATATAGAATTATCAGATCACAAATCAGCCGAAAGACAAAGGACTAAAGACCCCTCCCCCCAAAAAACAAACAAACAAACAAAACAACAACAACAACAACAACGAAAAACAACAAAAACAAAACAACCAGCAAACAAATCAAACAACAACAAAACATAAACAACAAATAGAAGAAAGGAGAAGAAAAAAAAATACCCCAACAAAAAAGTAGATGAACCACAAGTGAAACACAATTGACGGAAGGATGCCAGTGCACCTGACGTCCAGTCCATTGAGCTTAAGCAGCACGTCTCCATCCTCCAGGCCCGCTCTGTGCGCCGGCCCGCCAACATCCACGGACGCGATGAGGGCGGGTGAGCAGGACTTGACCACAAACCCAAAACTGTCAGACTCACGCACTATCTGGATCAACCTAGACAGAGCGAAATTGACAAAGAATTGTAAGGATTTGATCTTTTCAATCATGCCGCATTAGAATATTTACAATTTTGTTTGCATGTATTGTTACTCATTACTATATCTAATTAAATTACACAAAAAATGTATTAAACGATATATACGATTATAAAACAACCCTAACAGGCAGAATGAAGGAAGAAGAGGGCAAGGCAGACCCAGCAGGAAGTGGTACGACGACATAACAGAGTGGACAGGGACCCAGCTACATGTGAACCACAGACTGGCGCTGCATCGTTTTTTTTTCTTATATGGCACGTCAAACAGGAATCAGGAGGGCACAATTACCATAAAAAGAATATGATAGAGATAACATATAATAATATTATTATCGCAAAACAAAAACATTCATTTATACACTCACATGATGCGCATATACTATTAAGCCAGACGATCGACGAAGTGCGTTTTAACACTATTCTTGATCATTGTACATTTAGCATCCTTTTCAAAGGACCAAACAGGAAAGCTACTCCGATTAACTGTTCTAATTACCCACAACAATTAATTTCAATGTAAAATAGACCACAAAACGATGACGTCGCCCGACCCCCGCCCGCTCCCCACACCAGATCTACCGTGTCTGACGTGTCTGGCCACTGGCCCGAGAGCGGTTCTGGTCATGTCCAGCCTGAGACTGGTTGTGGTCAAGCACAACTCGATCTTCGAACTCCGCCGGGTCATGTGATCATCTGACGCCTTGCTGGTCATGTGATCATCGACCGCCTTGCTGGTCATGTGATCATCGAACGCCTTGCTGGTCATGTGATCATCTGACGCCTTGCTGGTCATGTGATCATCGAACGCCTTGCTGGTCATGTGATCATCGAACGCCTTGCTGGTCATGTGATCATCGAACGCCTTGCTGGTCATGTGATCATCGAACGCCTCCCTCTGGGCAGGTGGGATCAACAGGCTGAAGATAAAAAACGTGTATGAAGTCCTCATCAAAGACCTATCACGCACCCACAATCTTTCACTGAAAACGACTCAAGACTTGAACCACATAATCGTACGTTCACTAGCACAGGAACGTGATCAATGGAGATCATTCATCAAGCACATTGCAGAGATTGCCGAGGCATCCCGATCTGATGACCAGGGTGCGAAAGGCAAATAAGTCAAGTAAGTCAATGAAGTCACGACCGTGGCTTCACGTCGCACGTATCGGGGCTTTGGGATTCTTTCTGTTAGTGGACATCATAGTAAAATAATTAATAATTTCGACACAATCATGTCTGATAGTTTTTGATTACTTGTTAGTGCAATTAAATCTTTACTTTGCCTGTTTTTAGCACTAACTGTGATTGGTAGCTTAGAAAATTGTGTGTTCTTTTAAGGAAGATAACAAAACGTACTTCAGCAGGGAGGACTGATGGAGATAGCAGGTGCTTGGTGGACCAAATGGATGCTTTTTAAGATAAGGGAAAATCGTCGGTGAAAAACAGATGTTTCGTGTAGAGGAGGGGCACACGCCATAGTGACAGACTGGGTATTTATTTCTACACGTCAAGTTAACACATGATACTTGTATACTGACGGAGTGTTTCTAACGGCATGTAGACAAAATTAATGATGCTCTTCAGTGGAGATTATCTTATTCTCACATTTTCTTTAAACCAAAGACACAAACATAACGGTGTACAACCCGAATTCTCTGTTATTTGGAGCTAAGCTTATAAATTAAGCATAGGAAATTTGAAAGGAGAAGTTTCTTTACAGATATCTTAAATTTTTGATTACTAAAAACAGAGCGACAAACACGCTGATGTACAAACCGAATTCTCTGCACGATGACGCTCTTCAGCCCATGAGTGGCCAGGGTGTCCTGTAGAGAGTCACACAGCAAGGCCAGGTCTCTGTCCTCAGCAAAGCGCTTGAGGGCCGCCACGACCAGGCTCTTGGCCCGCTCATCCCTCCCCAGCGCATCCTCCAGCTGGATCAGGTCGGGGCAGGGGGGGGGGAGCACGTCACGGGTTGGGTTATGGTGGGGTACATGAAGGGGTCAATGAAAAAGAGATATACACGTATGAAGATTGGGAGAAATGACTCTGGGTGTGTGAGAGAGGAACAGGGAGATTCAGAGATGGGGGAAGAGAGAGGGGCGGGGAAGAGAGATAGATAGAAAAGAGAGGAAGACGAGAGAAATAGGAAGGAAGACGTAGAAAAATAGCGAAATGTGAGGCATGATAGACTAGGACTGCAATAATTAGTTTTGGGAGGATTGCACAGAGAATAATAAGAAACCGTTGGAAGAACTGACTGTGTCCTGGAAAGGATAGTGAGATATATGATCACAAGAGAGGTAAGAAGTTCGTGCATCTGTCTGTCTTTCTGTTTGTCTGTATATCTCTTCATACAAGTATCCTTTTCTGTCTCTATGCCTGCCTCAGTCTCTTCATTTGCTCTGTGTCTTAAGATGTCTGTCTACATGTGTATGCTTGTCTGTCGTCGTGTACTGTCTGTTTGTATATTTGTCTATTTGTCCCTCCCTCTGTCTCTCTCCCTTTGAGACACACACACACATTTTTTCTCTTTCTTTTCTATCTCTCTCTATCTATCTCTCTCTCTCTTCCTCTCTCTTCCCCCCCCCTCTCTCTCTCTCTCTCTCTCTCTCTCTCTCTCTTCTCTCTCTCTCTTCCTCCCTCTCTCTCTCTCTCTCTCTCTCTCTCTATCTCTCTCTCTCTCTCTCTCGCCAAATTCCGTCTACCACTAGCCACAACCTCTGTCACAGAACGAACCTTCCTGTAGAGATCTCGAGCTGTGTAGAGTCTCGGGTTTGGCCACTTTGACGCGGCCATTTCTTTGTCGACGTGTATCAAGTTAGCCAGTCTGCCGACGGGAATGGTCAGCAGCACTAGAGGTCCTGGTAGCTGAGACAAGATGGCCGCCATGGCAGACAGTTTCACAGTGGACTTCCCAGTCACTTCCAGGATTACATCACCTGGCCATAATGAAAAACCAGGATAACTTAAATTGACTGGTCGTATTACGTGTATTGATTTTGCCATGGAGGCGTAATCAAATACTACTTTGTTCGTCATATATGTGCGCATATTTTAGTGTTTGTAACATTAAACTTATATAAATCTTATATAGAAATGATGAATTATTACGCCCTTGCTTTGATGTTTAACCGAGTTAAAGTTTGTGAATGGAGTAAACATCTCATGTCCTCAAAGCAATAAATATATAATTTCGTGACTGGCCATTTTTCCTGTGCACCACAATCATTCAGTATAATAGTAGATTTCAATGCATTTATTTTATTAGTCATAAGACCGATATGGGTCTCACACCATCCCACTTCTATTTACCGCGGGTAATTAGGCAATGCTACAGCCTACCTATGGGGGACAAGGTAGCGCAGTAAGTAGAACGCGCAAACACTAATGCGTCTGCTTCAAATACCGATAAGGTATCATTTCTTCTTATTGGTTGGACCAGTGTTAGTATACGGCGATTGGTCGATATCTAGGACATGGTATTCCCGCTCAGTCCTTTGCCGCACCACGTAATTTATCAGGCGCCAATTTTAGGACTCGTCCACGATGCAGCCTATTCGCTGAGGTCGACTTTGCGAAACCAACCAAGAACCAAGTGAAACAGGCCAAGTCTCTCCATGATCATGGATATTTTTGTACATTATCTCACCTGTTCGAAGCCCGGCTCTGAACCCACCATACATTATCTCACCTGTGCGGAGCCCGGCTCTGAAGGCAGCCCCGCCATACATTATCTCACCTGTTCGGAGCCCGGCTCTGAAGGCAGCCCCGCCATACATTATCTCACCTGTTCGGAGCCCGGCTCTGAAGGCAGCCCCGCCATAGTCCACCGAGCCGACAGTGACCGGGCCCTCCCCTGCGACGCTGAAACCATAGCCCACCGGGAGCTCAGGGGAGATCTCCACCGTCTGAAGGCAGGAAACAACTTTGATATCCGGGGGTTTGTATGCTCGCGGTTTGGCTAGAGCGCGAATCTGGTTTGGTGACATGGCTGTGACGTCACATCCGTTCAGCTCAAGAAGCTGGTCGCCTGGTCGAAGGCCGGATTTTTCCGCCATACTTCCCTTCTGTACACTGATCACATAGCTGGGGCCGTTTCCGTAAATCTCGAACCCGAAAGATTTCGGCCATTTGTGTAGGAGACGTAGCGGCATCTCTAAGGACACTTCCCTTGTAGGACCACAGCACAGCAGAAACAAGTGCACCGACTCTCTGACCAGCATAAAGCTGTGTGTCTGGAAACAAAGTCAGTTCTCAAGAGAAGTCAAAGGCCTCGGAAAGTGTATTTCAAGTCAACACTCAACATTAGGTACTTAACTCAAACATCGTCATCACGTTGGAGAACTCTCACAAACCGACTGCCGCAGTCATTCCAAACACATTAAATAAAACATTTCATCGGACTTCATTAGCAGATACTACACGTTGCTACATTCCAAGCTTTAAAAAACACTTTATCAAATGAATGTCAAACATCTGTCTATAGTTAATAGTGTTAAAAACTATTAGATATCCTAAAATACAAATGTAAAGGTAAATCAATCAATAGTCCTCTTCAAGAACAGTTTCTTCACAGTAGGCTACTATCTAACCTGGTGAAAAGGGCAAGAATCAATAGCGCCAGTATCCTTTTGGCTACATTATGCATGCAAGATGAGGTGGCGCCAATATCATTTGGCTACATTATGCCAGGAAGATCTCCTTCAATTCCCTTGACAGTTCTACCCCACCTGGCAAAAAGGCAAGAATCGTTGGTGTCCCTAGCCTTCAGCTACACCATGCATGTAAGATGGTGGACTTATCGATAGGAATGTCAAACTAATGTAAAACTGAAGAACGCATTATCTTCTAAAGAAGAAAAATAAACTATTTCGTCTGTTAACATTCAAACTACGAAAAAATGCTACCCCAAGCTAAACAAAGTAATGCTTAACCAAACGAATGCCAAATTGCGGGCCAACATATAATATCTTAGAAAGTATCAGAGACAACAAAACACAAAATGGTAACGAGAGGTAATCAATACAACAGAAGATTTCTCAATTTTATCTAATCTAAAGAAAAAGTATAAATGTTTAAGTTACATTAGGCATACAAGTTGATACAGTTTTCTTCTACTTGGTAGTGACTCTGTCCCCCGGACCAAGTATATTCATCACATTGAAGAGTTCATTTTCCTCATCTATCAAAGTGATTAATAAAACACTTCATTCTATCTTAAAAAATATTGCTACAATCCAAGCGAAAACGAGCCTTAATAGAATAAAAAATGTCAAAACACAACGTGAAGCGATATAGTAAGCACTAGCAGGTGCAGCTTTTCTTGCAGAAAATTGTTGACTTAAAGTCACAGTTACTGTGGCTATCCTGTACAACCAGAGAACAAATCGATGGCGCGGGTACCCTTCCTAGAATCCTACACTAGGCATTCAAGATGAGACCTTCACAGGCTTCACGTAGTTTGTGGGGATGGCGCGAGTCGTCCTCCTGGTCCTGAATAAAGTATGAGGCGCCCGCACGCGATCTTCACATGGCCCTGAAGACAGCCAGTTTCTAAACCAAGGTGAACATCATATTTTATAGCAGGTGCTCGTCGGTGAAAGCTCACCTCTCTCCTATGTGTACGGCTCATATCACGTATCAAGGAAGCTCCTAAATATTGAAGGGACCCCTGGGCGGGACAGCCGACACTTGGCCGGTCATTATTGTACACACACACACACACACACACACACCCACACACACACCCACACACACACACATCCACAACTATAGGAAAAAATGGGGAGCGGTCAGAGCAGAGCTCGAATTCACTGCAGCCCGATTAGAAATCTTTCGCTCTACTTTTGCCCCTCCCCCCACCCCCCTTCCCTTCCAAGGGAAAAAATCCATTTATTCAATAGATTTCTATTTAAATAAATTATCCATTTCAGAGAAGGGCAAGCAAAAACGTTTGGCATTATTCACACAAAAAATGCTGGAAAACTGTTTTTTTCCTTTAAAACTAAGCTACCCCCCCCCCCCTTTCCAAAAAAAACAACAACAAACAAACAAACAAACAAACAAAAAACAAGAACAGCAAACAAACAAAAAACAACAACAACTAATAAACTAAGTTGCTTGAAGGAGTATTGTGTTTTAAGAACAATGTTAAGCAAGTCAATGTTGATCCATCTCAAATGGGCAAATCACAGTTTTCAAAGTTACACTGGACAAAATTGACCGAATCCTCGAGTGACAGATCAGATTATTTTTGGGTTGGATAAGCGAAAGCTGTTAATGTCTACAGACCATAAAGCTCGAATACTTTTAACAATATATTGACAAAAGCCATAAAAAAACAACAACTTTGGAACAAGGTCCAAATTTGCAGTTCAGAGTGTCAACTAGTCTTTATTATTATTTCTTGTACTTTTTCGTTCAAATGAAAAAAGAGGCCTTTGATGCTCCACTTCTATACTCACAACGGAAAATGAGTATAAGAAAAGTTTAATGTTTAATGGGACAAACCAATGTCGCAGTAGGCCTACAGCTTGGTACCAAAAACAATAATGTCGGGTAGAGCTTGGTACTAAAAGACAACGACAAACAAGAAAAATTAAAAAACAACAAAAACAACTCAAAACAAAACAGCCAGTGGCAGTAGAGCTTGATTTCAGATTGCAGTAGAGCATGGTTCCCAAAATATGTCGCAGTAGAGCTTGGTGCCAAAATGAAAATGTGACAAAAGAGCTTGATACCCAAAAAAAAAAACAAAACAACAACAAAAAAAAACAGGTCGCTTAAAAAAATGTAGCAGTAGAGCTTAGTACCAAAAAAAAAAAAAAAAAAAAAAGAAAGGTCGCAGTAGAGCTTTATTCTGAAAAAAACAAATGTTACAGTAGAGCTTGGTACCACAACTGAATTTTATTTGGCACAAATTTATGTATTTCTATCCCCACCTGTTCATAAGTAATACCTAGAATACAGAACGATATGCCTTACGCATTGTAATACCTCAATTTACAGTTGTCTATCCCTCTCTGACTTAGCATCATAAGTTATACCTTTAACTCTTTGGAGACGCAGTTTTTTATATAGCGATAAGACCCCTGGACGCATGATTTTTAACCATTTTAAAAAAATCACTACACTTTTGTTTTTTATTATTTTTTTCATTCTGTTGTTCTTTGTTATTTGTTTCTTTTAGTTTCAGAATATGAAAACGATTTTACAACTCTTTGTTTCTTTTATTTTTTATGATTTTTTCAATTATTTACCAAAATGCCTAAATATTTTTTTTTTTACTTTTCAAGTTAGTAAATAAATAAATACATGCTAACACCACAAATCAGCCATAAACAATCTTATTTGGTTATCTAACAGTTAGGCCTTTATTTAATTTTACATTACAACTGATTGATTGTAGATCTACTAATTAATATTTACAAATAAATAAAAACTAAATAAACTTATAAATGTCTGGTTATGATCCAATCACTTTGAGTTTTTTCCTCCTGAGTGTGTAAGATGCTAAAGCATGGATAGGCACACAGTGATGCATTTCACTCTCTGCACTTATAGTATGTTTTTTGTGTGTTTTTCAGTTTCTTTGGTTCTGGGTCCTGTCTCTTCTGTCTGGCATAGCAGACCACACATACTCCCCGCCTTCTGGTTCCTTCCTCATTGGGTGCAGGAAAATGTCGTCCTCTCAGCCGGTCTTCTGGAAGGACATTACCCGGCTCTGCCTCATCCGCCTCAACAGCTCCGCTCTCTATGACAAGGGCTTTACACAGGAGTCTCATTAAGGGCTCCAGGCGTAGATGTTTCAGCCTTCGGGAGCGTCGGACCTTGTTGTGCAGGATGTGTGACTGTTCCACACATAGTGTTATGAGATGGATGGCCAACTTCTTCCACTATTTCACAGTTTTCCTGTGCATTGGTTTTTATGAGATTAGTTGGTCACTCACATCTACATTTTTTTTCACCCATGTTAGCTGTGTAGTTGATGACTGCGTCTTTTTTCATTTTTTTCTTCCTGTGCTGTTTTTTTTTTTTTGTTTTTTGTTGTTTTGTTTCTTGGTGGTTAGTATCTGAACCTCCCGCTTGTCCTTCCACTTGATGGCAATGACTTGGTTCCTACGTCGGAAGTCTGTTTCCCCTGCCTTCAAGTTTTGAAGCATGATGTCTTTAGGCAGATCCCTCCTATTCTGTCTAACTGTACCCACAACCATTGTGTTGTTGGCGACAAGGTAGTCGCAGAGAGCTGGACAGCAGTAATAATTGCCTACAAATAAACAGTAGCCCTGGTGGAGATAGGGAGCTATCAGCCGTTGGCATATGGCAACTGGAGTGTTGCTGACATTTGGCTCTTGTGCCATAATCTCCAGCTCTACCACATATCCACATTTACTATCACAGAGCTGGTAAAATTTGATGCCCCATTTCGCTGGCTTGTCTCTCATGTAGACTCTCATGTGCGATCGGCCACGCCAGGGACAGAGGGCTTCATCAATGCAGATGTCCTGCCCAGGTTGGTAAGCTGACCGAAATGCCTATGGAATGGAGATGGTGTTGGGCCAGAAAATACAAAAATAGTATTTAACAATTGATTAAAAAAAATATTTATATGCAGCGTACTTGTCGTCAGTACAAAACCTGAAAAATGAACATATAACAATCAGGAGCCTGAAAAATGAATATATAACAATCAGGAGCACACGAACAACTGACTTGAAACAAAATTTGCAACAATTATATTATTATATATTTAAAAATAATAATAATAAAAAGAAGTGGAAGAAGAGGAATAAAAATAAAAGAAGCATCTACAAGATTTGATTGTGGGGCCATGCAACCTATTATGTAGCTTATAATTTATGGATATTATATATATATACGATAATTTATAAATAAGGGCCGTTTTTTATCCCCACCTGTTCATAAGTAATACCGGTACCCAGAATACAGAAAGATATGCCTTACGCATTGTAATACCTCAATTTACAGTTGTCTATCCCTCTTTGCCTTTGCAATTTTCTGTATGCCTGTCCCTCTCTCTATCTGCTTCGCGGCCTGCCTGTCTGCACCTGTCTCTGCCCGTTTGTCTGGCACGCTTTCTCTCTTTCACTTTCCGTTTTTCTGTTGGTCCTTCCATGTCTGTGTCTTTTGTCTCTCATTTAGATCTAGTTTGTCAATGCTTTTGGTGAAATAATTATCGTAAATACACTGTAGCTTACTATATGAACAATGACAACAATTCTTAAAAGAAAATGACATACGAAGGCATAGGCCTCCTTCTCCTCCTCCTCCTCCTCCTCATCATCATCATCATCATCATCATCATCATCATCATCATCATCATCATCATCACCATCATCATCATCAGTCGGTGTCTTTATTATCAAAGTCACAATCACCAACGCAGTTATGTTTGTAATAATCCAATACTGCGAAGGGGCAGACAAAATCTATCTGGAGGTGACAGTTAAAGGTCAAGGACAAGCAAAAGGTCATCAAACAACGTTTTTCTTCCGGTAGGCCCAACACTAGAGTAGTCGGCTCTTTACAGGAAAAGTACGGGAAAAAAATAATTAATCTAGATTCTAGCTAGGCCTCCAGTCAACAAGTGTTGGCCGGATTCAGATCTAGATCTTTAGGCCTACCCAGGTTAGATCTAGATCTAGTCTAAAAGTTCTAGATTATATAGGCCGTAGATCTATTATAGGAACAAAGATGAAGTAAATCCGAGCCGTCCACTAACCCAACCGTTTCGACAGCCGTCTGCAATCTGGTTGTCTGGGGTAAATAGAACTAATGTCTAGATTCTGAACTCTTTAGCTATGTCCAGATTTATCATTGATACCTCATTAACATAGATCTAGATCTAGATCTCTATGTAAAGTAAATAAACGAAGTTGTAATACTTTTGAAATGGAAGTGGATTGATCATAGGTCTGCCAAAATAAAGCTAGTATCCTAGATCTAATACTCACCCATGATATAGATAGCTAAGTATTTCACTTTCAGCTAGATCTAGATCTAGACCTATCACTGACCAGTCTACTCGTCCTTGCAATCAAATTCTGCAAAACATGCAATTTTATAACAAATCAATTTTCGTAATTGACGATTGGTAAAGTGTACTAGAAGAGTTCCATACGGGTAATGAGGTTTTGGCACTCCTTGAGTTTTGTGGTCCCTAGCCTGTGGGCGATCAATTGGATGAGTGGGCGAAATTTGATGGGCTAGTGGCTAGTGTATTTAGCCTAATCATCAGGTCTATAATATCAAACTGAGTGCTCATATTTGTTTTAAAAGAAAACCCATGAAGTATGGGTTATATTTGTCAGGCTTTAGTTTTAACTAACGTCCTCAGGGAAATCATTTCCAAGACTCTTTACATGCTGTTGTCAAGTTTGAGCACTTGGTTTTTAATTTTGACTTTACGTTGGTGTTTGTATATAGATCTATTTTTAATTTTGACTTTACTTTGGTGTTTGTATATAGATCTATGTGCAGAGTGGTTGATTCTAGTTTACTTCCAAGCTGACTGCATACATCTACACCCATTCTTACACGAAACTGTAAGCTAGAACGTTGATTTTTTCTCTCTCTTCCTCAGAACCATGGACTTCATGGTCATTTTTCTGGGTTACGTTGGACTGTTTATAGTGGTATCTGTTTTTGTCTTGATCTCCCCTGCAAGTCCCTTGCTCACCAAACTTTCTGATCACATTAAGGAGTTTTCTATGAAGGTAAGTTTTGTAAATTTATTTTCTTGATCGTTATCTCCCTACATTTACATGTGTATCTGAGTAAGTATGATCATACTGTGGGTATAAAAGCTGACAATTCTTGTTATATCCTAAAGCAGTCAAATGTCTTGCAATACGAAGATGATTCTTACAGGTATTTATAATCCACTCAAGTTAAATCCTGGTAGGACAGCCATCAAGTTTTTTTTTTATTTTGTCCCAAATTTATATTGAACAGCCACTGGAAAGATAAACAAAAGGGGGGCGGTGCCTCAAAATTTAAAACAGTCTATAAAAAGCCATATTTAACTTTATAGCGTTCATCGTTAAAAAGCAGATTTCACTGTACTGAAATTTAGATTCTGGGGCCATAGACTTAGGGGATGCAGTAGAATATTTTTTATTTATTGTAAACATATTCACTCTGCCCTATCAGTAGGAAAGCCTTAAAGATCTTAATATTTTCAGAGAGACATTGGATTATTGATCATTTAAATATCAATTTATGATGCTAGAAGTAGAAGTGGAAAGCGTTAGATCATATATCGAGGGGCTATATTTCTTTAGCTTAAATTAAATGGAAATATGTATTTTACGCAAATTAAATGAAACATTTATTCTCTCACCAACTTAATGGCAGTTTTATCATTTATCAAAATTGAAACTGTTCTTTTGTGTAGAAAATTAGAATTAGTTTGAATCCCATGCATTTTTTACATTTTTATTTCCCAGATTGTGCATGCCATAATTCCAAGTTTCATCATCAAATTTGTCAAGGATGCGGTGCACTATGTCTTCAATACTAGGTGAGGGATAAAACTCTACGATACTTAAATATTCAAGAATCAAATGTTATCATGTTTTGCAAATAATGTCATTTCCAAACACTATTTAATATGTATAATTTACTTAGAGCTGTAAGTGTAATTTTTAGGTTGTGTTTAGCAGCATCTATTTAAAAATGGTTGAGCTTTGTGAGATTATACCCTTTTGACTTATGCATTGGCAACAAATTGGCTTGTCACTAGCCTACTACCCATCCTTAGGTTCATTGCTAGAGTACTTACAAAGTATATCTGAGTGACTTTCAATCTCCTGGGGTAGAACATCACTGGTTCGGTCAGTGTCAGTTTAATGTGACAGGCTGGATGATTTGGAAAATGCAAAATTGCAACATATATACAAGCATTGGATCCAAAATTGTACATGCATTTAGGAGAGGTATACCACTGGAATAACGGGTAGTGCTTGGCAGTCAGTGGTTACAAGTAGGATTAAGGTGAAAATGGTCACAAAGGCAACTGTTCTATCATTTTCACTTCATGCCTACTCCTATGCACTGCCAAGTACAACCAAAACATTATACATGTGGCTCTAAGACAATATAAACGTCCACAATATAGTCTATATAACTCAACTACAACTGCCTCTCCTAAATCTTATTTACCATCCAATATAGTTTGAATTAATAAAAAGATCATTTCCCCTGTTGGATAATCGATATTTGAACATAATAGTGCCTTGTAATAATTTTCTCCGTCTAGAAATGTAACAAGAAGCCATCTTGTAATGTTAAATGTTGGGATAATTTTCTCCCCAAAAGCCTGCAATGTAGCATACGATGAACTTTGAATCATTTTTCATCTTAAAAATCTTTGAAAAATCAAATTATACTCGTCTTTTAATAATCTCTGTCAATCAATCTGATAAGTCGCATGCATACCCAGGTGTGTACAATGTAGCATTTAATCGTCTTCAGAAGTCTGTAAAGTAGCATGTATTTATACCTAAATGTGTGTAATGTATCGTTTAATTATCTTCATAAATATATAAAGTAGCATACATATATTTATACCCAGTTGTGGATTATGTATCATTTTATTATCTTCAGATATCTCTAAAGTAGCATCTATATTAATACCCAGATGTCTATAAAGTGACATTTAGTTTTGTATAGAAATCTGCACTAAAGCATTCCTGTAAGTATCTCGAGCTGATTCTGCTTCCCTGCCCAGGAACCACGTGATGCAGCTGGTGTTTGGTGGCCTCGTCATGGGAGGAAACGCCATCCTGATGCGCGACATCCTGCCGCTGCTGTACATCTTCGAGCCCGGGGAGAACCACCTGCTGATGCCCATGCTGTTCATGTTTGTCAACGCCGCGGCGTTCCACCTGAGCTGCTCTGTGGACGCGGGCTGTGTGACTCCGCAGAACGTGGCCGCGCTGGCTTCTGTGTACCCGGCGGACGGGACCGTATACAAGGCTGGCGCGCAGTGCTCGACTTGCAAATTAGTGAAACCTCCACGGTCAAAACATTGCAGTAAGAAAAATATTAAACCTTTTGTTGCATTTCTCATTGTATGGAGATTTAATTAACTTAAGGCTAAGTCAGGGAAGGGTTAAAATTCTTACATCCCAGCTCTCTAACTTTACTGAAGGTTTCCAAAGTTCCCCAGTGTGATCCTATACAGAGACTTAGTTAAATACTCTCAATCTGCAACCAGGTATTTGGGGGGTGGAGGGGGGGGGGGTAGAGCTGAGGATAGAACGCTGGCCTCCTATGCAGCGGTTCAAGCCCTGTTGTGGGAGGTATCCCCTTCTGGGGTGAGGCTTATGATTGACCCTAGTTACTGAAAACTTCAGTGATGCCATTTTTACGGATTTTCAATTTTTTAATAAAGTTGACAAGTCATTCAGCAAAGGTTTGTTGAGAGGTTATATTGTGTGATCCCACATGTTATGCTGCGGTAAGCGAGGTTTAGTAAAAAACTGACGATCCTGTTTGTAGCACTGACACTGTCACCCATCACCACCCAGGTATCTGTAACCGGTGTGTGCACCGCTTCGACCACCACTGTATCTGGATCAACAACTGCGTGGGTGCCGGCAACCTGCGCTTCTTCATGCCCTTCCTGCTCACGCTGCTGGCCATGGTCGTCAACGGGGCGGTGATGGGCACCCGAGCGATGGCCCTGTACACGCAGCACCTCAACCTCATGGACAGCGGCTACCTCGACCCCAGCACCGGACACGTGCTGCCCATCACGCTGCCCGTCCTCCTGCAGGTCAGTGCAGCATTGTGTTCTCTATAGGGTGTTCCATGCCATCCTCCTGCAGGTGAGTGGAGCATTGTGTGTTCTATAGGGTGGTCCATGCCATTCTCCTACAGGTGAGTGCAGCATTGTGTGTTCTATAGGGTGTTCCATGCCGTTCTCCTACAGGTGAGTGCAGCATTGTGTGTTCTGTAGGGTGTTCCATGCCATCCTCCTACAGGTGAGTG
This sequence comes from Elysia chlorotica, assembly GCA_003991915.1. Lineage (NCBI taxonomy): Eukaryota > Metazoa > Mollusca > Gastropoda > Plakobranchidae > Elysia > Elysia chlorotica. The sequence continues at coordinate 23,506 of RQTK01000907.1, forward strand.
CAGCATTGTGTGTTCTGTAGGGTGTTCCATGCCATTACAGGTGAGTGGAGCATTGTGTTCTATAGGGTGTTCCATGCCGTTCTCCTACAGGTGAGTGAAGCATTGTGTTCTCTATAGGGTGTTCCATGCCATTCTCCTACAGGTGAGTGGAGCATTGTGTTCTATAGGGTGTTCCATGCCGTTCTCCTACAGGTGAGTGGAGCATTGTGTGTTCTGTAGGGTGTTCCATGCCGTTCTCCTGCAGGTGAGTGCAGCATTGTGTGTTCTGTAGGGTGTTCCATGCCATTACAGGTGAGTGCAGCATTGTGTGTTCTGTAGGGTGTTCCATGCCGTTCTCCTACAGGTGAGTGCAGCATTGTGTGTTCTATAGGGTGTTCCATGCCATTCTCCTACAGGTGAGTGCAGCATTGTGTGTTCTATAGGGTGTTCCATGCCATTCTCCTACAGGTGAGTGAAGCATTGTGTGTTCTATAGGGTGTTCCATGCCATTCTCCTACAGGTCAGTGCAGCATTGTGTTTTCTATAGGGTGTTCTTTGTCTTACATAGGAAGTCATTGCTAGCCATTCAATTCTGTCCATAGCTAGCTCTCTCTGGGCACTTGTTAGGTGAGATACTGGATATCATTGCCATGAGCTGAATTGATTAGATTTAGCGCTCTATAAAACATCTCTGTTATTGTTGTTATTATTGTCATCAATATTAATATTATTATTATTATTTATTATTAATTATTATTATTATTATTATTATTATTATTATTATTATTATTATTATTATTATTATCACTATTACTATTATTATTATTAGACTATATTCAATGATTCAGTGCGACTTTTGAAATGTAAATTTTAGACTGAGAATGAGATGATTAGCCATGCATGTGTAGGAATTATAAGCCTGACCTTTGTGTATATGTTTTTTTGTGTGTGTCCCCAGCACCTGTTCATGCAGCAGCCCCGCAGCATCTTCCTGATCAGCTCCCTCCTCATGCTCACCGTGCTGCTCGGTTTGTTTTTCCTGTACCACTGCTACCTCATACTCCACAATCAGACTACCAACGAACGCTACAAGATGTCAGCTTTAGCTACTGCCAGATCACAGAATCGTAATGGTACAGTCAGTCGTAATGGCAACAGCAACATCAGAAATTACATCACTAACGGCAATGGTAACAGTAGAACCAACGGTAACCATGCATCAAGCTCACAGCACGAGAACAAGGAGTTGACAAAATGCCAGGTCAACACGAAAGCCCATGACATCAGTAAGGAGAACTGTTTAAAAGCAAACAATAATGTTGATTCCTCAGGTAACAAAGCTCAACTAGTTACTGTGGAGGATTTTTGTTTGTTCTATAACAAAGGAATTTTGTTGAATATGAAAGAAGTATTTTTACCATGGGCATGTTTGAAGAGGAAGGCTGCGACAAAAAAGAATTTCGTAGGGACAAAGAAAAAGATTAAAAGACAGTGACTAATATCTTGCCTGACCTGACTCTGTTGTATTCTAGTCAAAGCAGTCTAAACTGCATCACTTTGCTTGATAGTGATGACGGTGCCACCACAATTCTCACCACTGTTAAACATAGATTTGGGAGCTGTTTGTTGGACTTCTCAAACTCTGTTGGTTCATGCTTGGATATATTTATTGACCAATATCGTCACTGCTGTGTGAGACAGATCTGCAAGTCGTTAATGTGTCTGAATACTTTGGCCATTAACTCACCAGTTTTTACACGTAGACAGATCTGACAGTCACTTCAAGCCCATCAATTTTCTTACTGCTGTGTAACAAGAATAAATACATGATGTATTTACCCACCAGTTTTTACACGTAGACAGATCTGGAAGTCATTTGTACGGTTCTTCACGTCTGTGTAGCTAGAAATTTGAAATTGTTCACCAGTCTCCTCACTGCTGTGTGAAATTGAAATGGAATTGAGTTGTTTTGTTCTACTGACTTGCAAAACCCTTTGGATAAATTATAAGTATCATATTTGTTTTACAGTTTCCTTACCACTTTGAAACAATTTTCGGAAATTCTTTGTGAACAAAGTAACATATTTCTTCCTTGTATCCAGCGTAGGTTTAATAATATAGCTTGCAGTAGTAGTTGTAGAAATCCAGCATTGCATTTACTCTATTTAACTGTTTTCAATTCTGAAGTTGAGAATCTGAAGGAAACCAGTGATAAGAATCTCAGCTTATCAGGATGGATGGCGCTGAGTTAAGTTTGAGAAGGCCAGAAGAACAGCTTAAGAATTGAGTAACGTTGATGGTGTAGATTGGTGTTCGTTTAAGCTGTTACAATGAGTGGAAGTGCTGGTTGAAATCATGCAGCTTTTGTTATGGTTTAGGGCTTCCCAAGCTTAGTTTGAATCTTCAAGTCTTTGAAATTATATGATGCTAGTTTTGAGGACACAGATTTCCTGTAGTGGCGTTGTTTTTTATGACGGACAAATGACCTCCCTTGTTGCTCATCAGTTTTGCGCTCTTCCAGTTGCTCTGAAAAACAAAATCAGTTCATCCCACTTTTGTCATCCAAACTGATGTTGTCAAAATAAAATGACATTTTTCTTTTGTTCCTCCACTGATCTCATAGTAACATAATGTTTGAATTTTCCTTAGTCTTTCCATCTGACTAGAAACACGTATACTTTGTGGACATTGGGCGACTGCTTATTTAACGACTTACAGAGAGACCTACATGCCTTGATGACGAGACTGGAAACTGATACCGCACAATCATTTAGCCTCTGTTTGACAATAAGGGGAGACTTGTCGCGCTTGACCGAATGAAGACAGTACCAGACGGACAACAGATTTCGAAGACTGGTCCTGCTTTGTTACCACTGCTGTGTTTTGGTTCAAGAAATTCGATTGGCTGTACACATATAATACGACACGACTTTTGTATTAACATTTTATATCAAGACTGCTCACATTGGTGTACAAAGAAATCCCCCAACAATTTTGTTAAAGATGTAGTCTAGAATGCTCACAAGTCATGTACATAGACACAACTTTTTATACTAACTGTTTGTAACGACCGGCATGTTGTTGTCGGTATTGAAGCAATAGCACCCTGTAGCCAGGCTAGCTGGCAAAAAGCCCTGAGTGTCTTAGTTTTAGTACCATGTACCGGTTTCACGTAGATCCAGAATGTCGTTTTGCTGCAGGCACCGTGTTTGCTCAAATATGTAAGCTACCTGATCTAAATCTAACTCTGCATCATTTCGATGCCTTGCGCTGACTGTTTCATACGCCAGCAGTCAGGTCCTGCGAGAGGAGTTTTGTTTGACGTCGTGTTTGTGCGGTGCTCACAGATTGCCTGAATCATATTTTTTTTTAACTCTGATTTTTGTTTGACGCTACTTGCGAATCACGTCGTGTTTGTGTGGTGCTCACAGATTGCCTGAATCGTAGTTTTTTTTAACCTCTGATTTTTGTCTCTGGTTGAAGCAAAGCAATACCTGTGAAGCAGAATAAAGCCTTATATCCAACCCACTGGTTCTGACAGAAGCTGTCCTTCCTATATGTCGTTTTTTTACATCACTTTGTATTATTATAGAAATATTAGAATTATATATATCTATATATATCCATTTACCTTGAAAGCAATAATCAACTGGGATTTGAAACCAATTCTTATGGACCTCTATCATTTTGATAGAGCGTATTAATCCCCTGCATTTTTATGAAAACATTTAAGGTGTGTTAAATATTGGGTTTCCCCTTTTCTCTACTCTTCATGTTACCCGCATTATATTTTGAAGGAATTATTTTGTTACTGTTGGAATGTATTTTTCACTTGTAATCCAAACATTTGGCTACTTTATGGTTGATGATTGGTACAATGTATACATATTTTGCTGTGGATATTTATGTCAGATGTAGTTCTTCCCATGCCATCCTTTATAAATCCTATACAATTTGAGATGTGCGTAGAGTTGTGTGATGATTACAACATTGGTGGTTTAGCATTCAGCATTTTTCTCATATCAAAATACTCTCAACTGTGATGATTCAATGTAAACTCTGAATATGGAATGTAATTACACGAAAGGTATGTCACTTGAAAGTCATAAGCTCTGCTTCAAGTTTTTGTTAGCTGGTTAACTCTTTAACCTTTAATTTTTAAAATTTTTTTTGATTCCACATAAATTGGTTCAGTCAGTCAAAATTGGCTCCAAAGCAAAGACAGAATGTTTGTTCAATCATTATTTCTGGTTTTGTATATACGTATGAACGTACTCTTTATTTTTAGTGAGTATCACATCCATTTGTGAGCTACTTATTCATGTACGCTGACATCGTATTGGGACAGTTCAATGCCTGGTCTGAGCTGTGAGTGTTTCAGAACAGTATGACAAGAGTTAAGCAATATCTCACTAATTAAAAATTAAAGTCATCAAAATGGTAACATTATAATGGAGGGAAAATAGCAATTTTTACTTGACAAAAAAAAGCACTGCAAAGATTTTCAAAACTTGAACAGGACTCATGACTTTCAATAAGTGGCGTAACTTTCCGATTTTGTGAATTGCTATTTACGTGATAATGTCAGAGCAAGTCATTTGACAAAAGCGAGCCGACTCGATAAAACGGAAGCTCTTAACATGGCCTTTCTGCTGTCTGTATTAAAGCGCAAGACTAGAACAATCTAGTTGCTCACACATGTTATTTCCTGTACGTCTCTTGTTACCAGCTCACACAGAAGACATTATCAAGTTTCCCTGTGGGGAGAGAAAGGTCGAACATGTCTTGTGATAATATGTTCTATTTGCTGTGTCTCCTAGGCGATGTGTATTGTAATGCCCTGTATCTGGTGTAGAAATGCCTTAAATGTGACACTGCTTTGTAGATTCAGCTTTATTAAACTATGTCTAGAGGCCTTCACCGCGACATGACATGACTCTCTCACCACGACATGACATGACTCTCGCACCACGACATGACATGACTCTCTCACCACCACATGACATGACTCTCACCACCACATGACATGACTCTCACCACGACATTACATGACATGACTCTCACCACGACATTACACGACATGACTCTCTCACCACGACATGACATGACTCTCTCACCACTACATGACATGACTATCTCACCACGACATGACGTGACTATCTCACCACGACATGACATGACATGACTATCTCACCACGACATGACATGACATGACTCTCTCACCACGACATGACATGACATGACTCTCTCACCACGACATGACATGACTCTCACCACGAGATGACACGACTATCTCACCACGACATGACATGACTATCTCACCACGACATGATATGACTATCTCACCACGACATGACATGATTATTTCACCACGACATGACATGACTCTCTCACCACGACATGACATGACACTCTCACCACGACATGACATGACATGACTCTCTCACCACGACAAAGGACTCATGACTTTCAATAAGTGGCGTAACTTTCTGATTTTGTGAATTGCTATTTACGTGATAATATCAGAGCAAATGTAAGCATTTGACAAAAGCGAGCCGACTCGATAAAACGGAAGCTCTTAACATCGCCTTTCTAATGTCTGTATTAGAGCGCCAGACTGGAAAGATCTTGTTGCTCACACATGTTGTTTCCTGTACGTGTCCTGTTACCAGCTCACACAGGGGGAGCAAGGTCGAACATGTCTTGTGATGATATGTTCTATTTACTGTGTCTCCTATGCGATGTGTATTGTACTGCCCTTTAACTGGTGTAGAAATGCCTTAAATGTGACACTGCTTTGTAGGTTAAGCTTTATTAAACTATGTCTAGAGGCCTTCACCACGACATGACATGACTATCTCACCACGACATGACATGACTATCTCACCACGACACGACATGACTATCTCACCACGACATGACATGACTATCTCACCACGACACGACATGACTCTCTCACCACGACATGGTATGACTATCTCACCACGACATGACATGACTCTCTCACCACGACATGACATGACTATCTCACCATGACATGACATGAATATCTGTGCTGACTGACTCTCACTGTCCAAGTTGTAAATCAGCTGTTTCTGTGACGGAATTATACATGTGCATAAAGCTTTTAGTTTTGGTGCCCCTCGTGTAGAGAGGCCTTTAGTTTAACATTGCTACTTGAGTAGAGCTCTGTATCAAACTGTGGCGAGAGAAAGGAGTCTCTCCTGTGATATCACTGTAGTGGTGAAGTGTCAGTCAGTTTTGTAGACCATGTGTATAAGCCTTTACTAGAGCCGCTCTGTGTGAAGTATATTCAGGCCTATTTTATGAGTTTTTTGTTTGTTTGTAGATGATACCTTCACTGCCGTGCCAACGCCCATGTAATTTCATTTGCACAATAACTGGTTTTTATTTATCCTTAAAATTATTTTGTAGTTATTTATAAAGTATTTGTGATATTTTCCAAGTCATTTATCTGGTAAAACTTCATGGTTCAAATTTTTTGAGAGGCAAAAGTGCCCAGCTTAGAATGAGGCTCTGAGAAACTTTTGGATATTTTAGCCTTCAGAATGAAAAAGCAGATATTTAACCCTTTGGGCACTACAATATTATACTTGTCAAAATATAAAGTTGTTCTATCTCTCTTATTTTTTTTTGGGGGGGGAGGGAGGTTTAAATCAGTGATTTTCCATTTGACTGGAAATGTAGACATAAATCGCTTATTAAAAAAGTGAAGATAAATATGGATATGGATTGTTTACGGCAAAGTCTAATTCTGACTATGCTCATCAGTCGTAGAAAAAAGTAATGTAAACTGGGCTATTGATAAATAACTCAAGTGGGTTTTGTTTTTGTTTTTGTTTTTTTTTAAACAAAGCTTTCAATCAACTGACATAGACCCAGTCTTAATTTTTTTTATTCTTTTCCATCTGACATTAGGTGTAAAGAAAAGACATTTATCAGCAAAAATTGTAAAACTTATTTAAAGCTGTGATGGAACCTTCTTGATTTAGAATATCATTTTTGTTTGGCTTGATGTTAGACATTGTATGAATTGTATATTTTGTTCAATTATTCACTGTATTTGCATGTCATGTCTGTTGACTCTTCCCTCATAGCCTGACGGTCTGAGTTCCGAAGTTCCGGGTCTCTTTGTATTTCAGTATTTCAGTATTTAAGTGTGTGATAGAAAAGATGCGATTGTTTAGCTACCCCTTGTATTAGTTATTTGGATGATGTGTGCTGTGGAACCTTCCTCTTGTCTTTCTCCCGACGGGCTTCCTACAAACTCCACCATCACGTGTTCAAACTGACGCTTGTGGATTTGCTTTAGACTTGAAATATTAAGATTGTTTGATTTCTTTCAGGACAAATAATTATGCCTGGTATAAAATTGTATTTTATCTTGTTTTTGTAGAAAAGATGTATAGAGATATTTTGAATGCAATTATGTTCCTATTTGTAAAACCAATAAAAAAAAATAGCAGCATTGTTCACTAATCTAATTTGTGCTCCATAAAATCTAATTCAAATGATGTGAGTTGGATCTCTGTTTTTTTAGTAAACTTAAATGAAAGTCATATTTTTTCTAATAATTGTGACGAGTGAAAACTTACTTTGCCTTTTTTTTTTCCTTACTTTTTACATAAGTTATCAACTGATAATTTTGAGACCTAAAATATTTATTATGATTATCGTAGAGGAAGTGAAACCTGTTAATATTTATTAATAGGAGTAGCAAAATTTCTTTAAGGATATGCTATATAATTTTTTTTGAATGTTGCTCTGACAGGGGGTGTTTGGTCAAGTTATACAAATCCTCTTTCTCTCTTTTTCTTCCATTTAAGAAAATAATTAGATGCTTGTGGACAATAGATTTACCCCATACATGATTTTCCATTGGCAAACAAATGAGTTGTAATCAAGTTAACTGGACAGCTTTATTCTGAGCTCATGTACAGGCCTAGACAGAGATAGTAGAAATGACCTTACTCATGTCAAGCTATCACATGAAATCTGTCTTTGTAACAATATAACATTCAGTGTACACTTAAAACAAAATCTTTTATAAACAAAGATACACACATTAAAACCAAATTGATATTTGTAGTTCACCAAACCAAATTTATAAATTAGTTTGATTTACAATGTTATCTGGATGGTATTTTTCTCAGAACTTGTATGATTTGTAAGGCAGATATCCGGCTCAGAATAGACGTAGGGTTGCTAATTAAATGTTTTGTAAACAGAAAAACATTGTTAAGAATTTGAAGCGTATATCAAGTTCTCCTAGACTCCTCAGACTTAAAAAAAATATCCTTCTACCCACTGTGAGTATGGCCTGTTGAATATCTGTGCAGTAGTAAAGTGGGATGTTCTTGTGCAATATAGAGCCGGCTATCTAAGGTTTTTGTGAGTGAATTGGTCGTGTATCAAGACTTTCAACCTGTGTATTTATTAGAAGCGTGATATTTAAGTTTTGTAGCATGATGTCACAAGAAGCAGTCCGTCAATAAATAAACTGCTGTCTACAAACCCTAAGCAAAGTGTTTAGAGAACTTTTGCTGATGACATCAGAGACGTTGGCCATGCTGCTGGCTGCAAATCGCTCCATGTAAATATTATTTATACATTTGTGTCGGAACCCAATGTGCCGTTTTCCTGTTACATTACATGCATCAAAAGTTGTGTTACATTGTAACAATGCATTTTTTTAGATGTAACATTAATTGTATGTTGAGTATATCATCTTTTGATTGGTCTCAACATAAGTGAAAAAATTTGTGTGTGGTTCTGTGCATGTGATGCGCAGTGCCTTTGTATGTATACCATTTGTTGTTAAACGTACACTCATTGATATAGGTAGTTTAATGTGAAAATAGTTGTAACCACCCACAAATGTTCTAGACCAGGTAGTTTCATATTAGTCCTGTTCATGTCAGACACAAAGTCCAATGTTGTCATAAAAACACAATTGTCTTGCTGTGTACTGGTTTGCTGTGCTTTACCTTCAGGAAAATGTTTGGGGACCAGAATAACCTGTACAGAGGACCCGGTAAAACAAAAGTAAAGAAAATGGAATGGGGATAAAAAAACAACAACCCAACCTGTTGCTGTATAGAATCCCTGTATGAGGTTCCCTCTCTGGCCAGAGATAGCAGGACTTCACAAAACATTTTTGGCCTTTACACTAAAACTAAACACAAATTTGTTTAAAATGGTAGTTTTTTTTACATTTGATAACTTTAAGAGAATTAATTTGGGGTAAAAATTGTCTTTTAGTTAAATGTCATTGTAGTTTTTGCGCCCCCAAACAAGGACTTTACCATTGTTTCACTGTCCGCACATAGATCGTGATGTTGTTGGTTTTCCGGAAGTCAGGAGTGCAGACGTGTGGCCTCCTGAATGTAACACAGTTTGTGTTTTCAAGCGTCGGTTATACCTCACCTCCCGAGATGTTTATTTGTTGAAGGTTTCCCCAACATTCTCTGCATTGTCCAGTAACGGCCTGTCATCATCCTTGTTGTACAGCTTGGTTTCTTCATGCTCTCTCGATATGTTTTTGATACTCAAGTATTCAGTATTTACTGTTACTGTTTTTATTGCACCGATTTTGTTTGTGTCTAAAGCAGTTTAGTAAAACTGGTTTACCTCTGCTGGATTTCTCTATCCCGAGATTTTCTCTCGCCTTTTTTCCCTGCCTGATCATACCTTTCTGAATGTAATCTAAGCAAAAAAAAACAATTCTCCAAGATTCGGCAAGCCACCCCATGTTATAAAGTTGATGTGTATCCATCCCAGGGAAAAGATTTTGTTTTTAAGCTTTGTAGCAATATCATAAAATGAGTCTAGTTTTAGCTAAAAGTAAGCATTAATTTTTTTTAAATAAAAAAAATAATTATGAACACAGCTACACATACATCACAAAAAGTTATCGAAATTGAGACAGATTGTGAACTGGATTAGTTAAATAATTTCACTTTTTATGTATGCTTAGCATAATACTTGTTGCCCTTATTTCAGTATTGAAATATTCCTTGTACAAGTCAAGACAGCAACCAGCTATAGTATACATTATCCTAATGTATTTGGAGCTTGTGTTCCTAGTTTGTGGTAGACCTCACTTGAGCAAGTCAAGACAGCAACTAGCTATGGTATATATTATCCTAGTGTGTTTGAAGCTTGTGTTCCTAGTTTGTGGTAGACCTCACTTGTGCAAGAGATTTTCTTGTTTGCATTCCATTGATCTTTGAAAAAGAAATGGTGGCATGATTTTGGTTTATTCAGATTTAGACCATTTTATATGTTATCTTCGTTGGCAATTTTTTCAAATTTTCTGTCCACATTTTGTATTCCAGAAATTATTCCACTAATGTATTGTGATCATTCCAATGCTTTTTTGTTAATGTTTCTTTTTGCATTACATTTACACCTCTTGTATGATGAATTTAAATTTATATGGGTAGAAAGAGAAGGACCATAAAGCCCGTTTGGGGGTGCACTAGATTTGGGAGGGGGGTGGGGTGACCCAAGTGGTAGAGCATGGTCTCCCAATCAGATGGTCCCTGGTTTAAAACCCGCGATTGGTTAATAATGTATTTGTTTGATTTTGCCTGTGTCAGTGACAGGAGTTCATTGTTACTAGAACGCAATCTCACAATGGAATGAACTTACAATGTTACATTACTAGAAGTTAGCCTCACAATGGAATGAACTTACGATGTTACATTACTAGAAGTTAGCCTCTGTTTGTGGTTAGAAGATTGTGTTAAAACCTTGTGTGTCACACGAATAAAGTGCTACCCCAACCACTGCTTTGGTTCGTTCTGATTTGAAATTTATGTTAAGAAACATTCATGTACTGTATTAGAATCATCGTAATCATCATCAACATCATCATCATCATCATCATCATCATCATCATCATCATCATCATCATCATCATCATCATCATCATCACCACATTCGTCTTTGCTATTATAACTGCCAGATCTCTCCTCTCTTTCACACCAACAGCATCAATATTTTCCCATTTGTCTCTTTTCTCTATATTTTTCTTTTGTATTCTTATTCCTCACAATGGAATGAACTTACAATGTTACATTACTAGAAGTTAGCCTCACAATGGAATGAACTTACAATGTTACATTACTAGAAGTTAGCCTCTGTTTGTGGTTAGATGATTGTGTTAAAACCTTGTGTGTCACACGAATAAAGTGCTGCCCCAACCACTGCTTTGGTTCTTTCTGATTTGAACTTTATGTTAAGAAACATTCATGTACTGTATTAGAATCATCGTAATCATCATCAACATCATCATCATCATCATCATCATCATCATCATCATCATCATCATCATCATCATCATCACCACATTCGTCTTTGCTATTGTAACTGCCAGATCTCTCCTCTCTTTCACACCAACAGCATCAATATTTTCCCATTTGTCTCTTTTCTCTATATTTTTCTTTTGTATTCTTATTACGAAAAAGACACGTTTTTCTTTGCACCGAAAAGCTTCACTTATGATGCTAACTATATTCCCATGATTTAATGATTTATGTATATTGCCGACTTATGTAAGCTAACGTTACTGTTTAAAACATGCAACTCGTTGGAATTAATAGTTACACAACGCAAGCACATGTAATATAACACGTCTCTCTCTCTCTCTCTCTCTCTCTCTCTCTCTCTCTCTCTACTTTCACAGTGTTATGTTTCACAAAAAAGGACAGTCATGAAATTCCCTTATTTGTAAATGGGAATGTAGCAGCACACAAGAAAGATGGGAGCCATTGAAGTTGTGTGTGTGTGTGTGTGTGTTTTAATGCGTGCTAATCATTATGCACACCATTATGTGTATATTTTAGGTTTAGGTTCATTTTCAAATGTAGGCCTATCACATGTATGTAGGGTAGTCAGTTTCTTTCGTTCAATAAAAAAATAAAACTTTACAAGTGAAGCAGTCAGCGTTATGATGATGCTTATAATAATTTATATGTAATATGCAGTTACTTTGGCAAATTAAACAACAAAATAACAACAAAACGACGACAACAACAACTACAACGGAAGCAATAGGCACAGTAACAATAGCAGCAACACAAAAACATGCGGTTAAGATATTAACAGAAAAGAAAAAGGTTGTTTGTTTTTTAAATAAAGATTTTGGCCATACTAATGCATGATCTATTATGAAAGTCTAAAATTAATATGCTAGTCAAAGCAATACCACTTATTAATATTATATTATGTTATGGACATTCTACAGAAAATTCTCGCAACTATTGCAAACTTTCCATGATCGTTCGTCATCGATGAAAGCCATAACATTGCCTGCAGCAAAATCAATTCTACGATCATGATTGTATATAGATTGTAAATTAAACAAAAACGTTAGGTGTTGTAAATGCGATTTTAAATGAGTGTTAATAATTTAATCAGAAACCTTGATTTCTGCTGATTTAAAACAACAAAATTAAGAGAGTGAAGTTCTGTTGATGGAGTTGTGATAAAGACATACAGGATTTTGATAAGGAGACATTTTATTTTAATCAGTATAAACGTACCAAGGGTAAAACAGCGATAGTCTAAAATATATATGTACACAGATAATGTATCTAACAGGAAAAATAATTTATTTTAAGATAAATATTTCTTAATGTAAAAAAAAAACAGCACAAAAGAAGAGGTAGAGGAAAATCGTGTATGTGTGTGTGTGTAAAGAAAAAAAAGAGGGATTTGGGGGTGGGAGGGATGAGATGTAGGTGGATCGACAAAGCAAATGCCAAAGGTACGATACTTTTGGGAACTGTGGCAAATAAAGAAAAAAAACTCTCTCCAGATTCTATGATTGGATACACTAAGGGAATGTACTGAGATAATTATACATGTCGTTTAGAAGAGTTAAAACGGTATTGATGAAAAACAAATATTTCAAAGTGTAAATTGTTGGCTCTTGATTTTGACAGGGGGTCACCGTTTAAATTTACGATTGACTTTTACTAACTTTTAGTGAAAAATACTGATCAAGTGACACAAAACTAACAAGGCGAAGAAGAGTGGAATTTGAGGACAGTGAGTCCAAGGGTAGAGCCCACGGCATTTTATCGAAATATGACGGGTTCGACCTATGCACAAGCCGCCCTATTTCTACCCTCTGCTTGGGCCAGTGCCAGTAAAACGAGACCGCTCATCAAGTCCCTGGTATCCACCTGTCCTGCCGCTGCATTGAACACACATTGAATAAGCTTATCTAGGGGGGGTTAAGGCATGAGGAAACTTTGCTTCCCTCAACAAAAGAAGAGTGGATCGCACAAAGAGTGATATTTAATAAGTTCATTTTAGTTAGACTTTTATATTGTGGTAACTTCCCAACTTGCTATGTCCATATAAAACTTTGGATTGCTTAATATAGCCTTTGGAAGTAAGAGTTTGAAACCAAAGTAACAGGATATTATCCATTGCCATATGTAATGTATCATCATTTCCAAAAACATTAAGATAATCATAATTATGTTTATTTGTAGAAAATCTAGATTAATAATTGCCACTTGATCAGGTGGTGCTTGGTTCTCATCTTGCATTCTCTCGTAATAAATTTGTTTAAGGCTGTCATTGGTGCAAACACCTGAGGAATCGAATTGAATGCAGTTTTTCAGCATATATGTGCAAATATAAAAGACCAGAGACCCATAATGTCAGAATACAAACTAAAAGCTAACGCCTATTCAATACCAACGATTTGCTTACTGAGAGTATTTAGTATTGCTCTCTATCTTCGGTCATAACTGGTGGATTTGTGGCTAACTATATCACAATTATAATCAAGCAAAAAAGAAAGGTTGACAATTGATAGCCATTTTACATAAAATAAATATGTCAAACGAAATATATTTGAATAGAATGGTTTGATGGAGAAGTAATTGGAACATCATTATGGCGTACCCTGGCGTTAGTTACCACGTACCTCCAATTCCCTCCCCTCTGTCTCCTCACATTTCATAACCAGGTCGATGTTGACCGATACTTTTCCTAAAATCAAACAAACTTGGCATCTGGACCGAGAGAACGGCGTGGAACAAGATACCATAAGACCTCGGCAACGAACGTACCATTAGATCTAACATGTGTTCTCTCCACCGTGTGACAAATCCACGACCCCTGTACGCCCGGGCAGTGTCCTGTTACACGTAATCTAGACTCGCGACAAACAAGCTAAAAAGTCACAACGAAAAATAACCACTCGTATCAGGTTGCTATTACTAGTTGTATGGTTATTTCCCCCCTAAGCGTTGTCTAGTTATTTATGTAAACAACTTACGTTTTACATAGCGTCAACATTTGCTGACTATGAATTTATTCATCTTTGAATCAACATTATGACAGGGAAAATTGCATATTTGACTTGAACCCGGCATCTGCTATAAAAGCTGGGCCTGCTCCGAGCAGAGACTGAGAGATCACCTGAGCCCGGACATTTGAACAAGCTCGCACCACGCCCAGCACACTCCACGATGAAGACCTTCACAGTTTTGGCCGTCGTCGCCCTCCTCTGCTACACCGCCAACGCCACCCCGTGCACGGACATCTGCAACGCTCAGTGCACCATCCAGCAACAGTCGTGTGCTTTCACGGAGATCTTCGGCAACTTGTGTGACACCATTGCTGGCATTTGTGGCCAGGCTTGCACTGCTGCGTGTGGCTGTGCTGACAGCTGCGCCGCCCAGTGTGGTGGGGAATACGCTACCTGCAAGGGCGCGGCCAGTGGTCCTCTCGGAGGTTTGAACGTCCTCTCTTGCGGCCTCAACCTGGGAGTGTGCTCGTCCACCTGTCAACTCCAGTGCAACTTCAACCTGCTGGCCGGAGTGGTCAACTCTCTGGGCGGAGCGGGCGCTACTACTGCTACTGCTTAAGACGGATACTGACCTGACCAACGATGTTACACAGATTAACTGGCACTGGTGAGCAGCCTTGGTCTGTGGTATCTACTGATGCCTCGTGAAGACAAGCTCCTGAACAGCGCCAATGTACTTTATTACTTTATCATGTCAGTAAAGAACCAGCAGCTCCAATACTCGCGATTCTTGCTTTGCTATAAAACTGACCTAAATAAATAACACTAGCACACAGAAATCTGGCTTGAGTTGTTTTTTTAGATTGTGTTCCGATAAATATTAGGATAGGTATACATTTTTAAACAATCCGTTAATGAAAATTTGGCACTGTGATTCTGACGCCTTGAAAAAAATAATGCTCGGCACAAAAAACCTTCCAACAAGTGCCAACTTTTAACGCTTTTAATTGTGAGCGTTTTAAGCATGATTTTCTTATTGATTTTGTTTTGTTTCCCTAATTTCTGTAGGTGCATCGGAAAAGTATACTAATATCGTCTAAAGATATCAGATGATTAAAATAAGTACTTTATTTTTGTCGGAAAATATGAAATTTATGATATTCACAATCAGACTGTTGGATTATTTAAGAAAGAAAAAAGCAGTCCTAAATGCCTCACTATAATATTATTGTGTACAATCAGACTGTTGGATTATTTAAGAAAGAAAAAAGCAGTCCTAAATGCCTCACTATAATATTATTGTGTACCTTCATTTCCACTATATTTTTGTCTAAAAGCAATTAAGTATTAGAACGCATGGACTGTTTTCTAATCTCAATCTACATCGATTTATCGGATGAGATTTTTGTAGCTTTTAGGAATGATTGGACAAGATTTATGTAAAAGTCTTTAAAACGAACACAAAGTAGTAAGGCTAGTCTAGTGAACACAAAGTGTAGAGGCACGAGTAAGTCTAGTCTAGTCTTTAAAATGAACACAAAGTGTAGAGGCACGAGTAAGTCTAGTCTAGTCTTTAAAATGAACACAAAGTGTAGAGGCACGAGTAAGCTAGTCTAGTCTTTAAAATGAACACAAAGTGTAGAGGCACGAGTAAGTCTAGTCTAGTCTTTAAAATGAACACAAAGTGTAGAGGCACGAGTAAGGCTAGTCTAGTCTTTAAAATGAACACAAAGTGTAGAGGCACGAGTAAGTCTAGTCTAGTCTTTAAAATGAACACAAAGTGTAGAGGCATGAGTAAGGCTAGTGTTGTCTTTAAAATGAACACAAAGTGTAGAGGCATGAGTAAGGCTAGTGTAGTCTTTAAAATGAACACAAAGAGCGCATGTGGTGATGTGTTCACTGCCAGCTGGCACTACGACGCTACGGCTTGTTCAACATGGCTCTGGTCTTCCAACAAAGGGGTATAACTTTTGGTAACATCTCATTCGCTATAACTTCAAAACTACCTCTAACATAATAAGTCAGAAAACCCAATATTTGAGTAAAAACAAAACAAAAATAAACCAATAGTAAACAAACAAACGCACAAAACATGCCCCCCTTCCCCCAAGTTATGTACGAGTTCATAGTTGACTTTACGCAGTAATTTCAACAGATTACATATGATTAGTAACATAAAAAAATTTATATCGAGTTATATATGATTTTAAAATACACCATATTATGTATGTTTATAGTTAGTAAACGGCTGCATGTTTTTCTCCAAATCAGTTTTTATAAACCGAAATTACTCCGTATTTCTAATGTTTGGTTTGGGGAAAAGTTGTCATATGAAATGTTTTAAAATAAATAAAAACATTATTGCATGAATAGAAGTTTAAAATTTTAACGCACACACACCACAGTTGTTATAATGCTTGGTTGATTGTCTAATCAGAAAATAAAATTAAACTTTCCATGAGAAACAATAGCCCGTTGGCGTATCTAACAACATGTGGTTCAATTTTTATGACTTTCAAAAAAATTTCACCAAAAGATAACAAATAACAATCAAACGCAATAACGAGAAAACATAACTGGTGGTTTCAAGCGTCCTACAATAAAGAATAAACGAAGTTTTGTTTTTATAATTTGTAAGAGCTTTTATTTTATTGCTTGCCAAAATCATGTCCTTTAACGGTTTTTTTTTAGATTCTACTTTCGCTTTTATTTTACAAAAGTAAACAAAAGAAACTAAATTACGAAACAAAAAACTAAGAAATATACAATATGATAAGACGTAATAAGAAAGAGATTGTTACAGGTTAAAATGCTGTTTTGTTTACCGCAAACAATAAAATCAAACTAAATAGGCCACTTTAACTTTGATATAACGGCGAGCTATTATGTGAAGTCTATCAATTCGTTTAAGGGAGATGAATCGATTCTGTTTGTCATGGAACGGGTTTATCGGGAAACATTCAGAATTAATCTTCATCCCGCCTAGATCTAGATAGGGTAGAAAAATCGATATCAGTTTTTCTAGATGATAGTTATTGTGATGTGCGATATGCTTTTTAACGATGTTGATTTAGAATAAAATTTTAAATTTAAAAATCACTTAAAGTTAGAAAAAGAAATAGTGATAAAGAGACAGAATATGGAATGTATATAAATATAATGGAGAGAGAGAGAGAGGAAAGAGAGAGAGAGAGCGAGAGAGAGAGAGAGAGAGAGAGAGAGAGAGAGAGAGAGAGAGAGAGAGAGAGAGAGACTGATACTGAAACAGAGATGGAGGCAGACAGACAAAGCCATAGACAGAGATAAAAACTAAATTGAGTAAAAAAAAGATACCGAGATATACACTTTCTTCATTGCACTCATCCACAACTCGGCGCTCACTTACTAGTCTGTCCGGCGTGTGTGGGGTTTTTATTTAAATTAAAATCTCTACAGAATTATACAAGCAAAAAACAAGTGTTGATTAACCTTCTCTTGGCAGGTACCATGTGACACAATATTCTGCTCTCTAGAGTAATTGTCCCATTTACTTAAAATAAGTCACATTTTTAATATCCGTACAAATGATTTTTTTCACCTTGTAATGAAACATTACGGGAAAAGTTAATTGGATATTCGGCTTGAACCCGGTATTTGCTATAAAAGCTTTATGTTACTCTCTTTCAGGTTTCAAATTGTGTTTCAAATTTGCCTTTTCTCTGAACAAAAATATTGAAAAGGTTGTTCTCATTTAATAAACAGCGATTTGATATAGGTCCATCAGTCTGCATATAAACATAAGCACTGTACAGAAACAACGCTGAAAGTAAATTATGACCTCAAAGCTACAAACTCCGGACATGTGTCCGTATTGGCGCTCCTTGATTTACCTGCTGTCTTCGACACATTAGATCGTGAAACTTTAATTAAACAACTTGAAGCATCTTGTGGAATTAAGGGCATAGCTTTGAAACGGTTTGTTTCATACTTAGATCTGAGAACTCAGAGAGCGAGCCCAGGGAGGGGGGGGGGGGTTCTGTCTGAGGAAAAGTTCTATGAAATTTGGTGTTCCTCAGAACTATTTGATAGGGTCCCATCCCGTTTTCTCTGTAATCTCGACCACTCTCGTTTTGAATAATCACAATTTCAATTACCACCATTACGCTAATGACACCCAGCTCCATAAAGCTGTTAAGATATAATGCCTTCACTACCTGATAATTTCCTTCCCTGAAAACTTCTCTGTGTATAAATGATAATTATTTCAGCCTGGATGACGTCTAACAAACTTTTCTTATCTCAGAAAAATCTGCTATATGGAGAATTTCGCAAATAAGACATTGTTGAAATACAGAAAGTGTCAACAAACTATCATGTTCCTTGATTTTGTCTAGGCTAGATTATAGTAACTCTCTATTAGCCGCAGCCACAGAAACTAAATCGAATCAACTGCAGTAAATGCAGAACAACGCTGCTAGACTAGTTCAAAAGATAAATAATAAAGGAGAGTCCATTGTACCAGTATTACAAAAAAACTGCACTGGCTGCCGTTGCTTCAAAGAATCAATTATACGAGTAAGTTAGCATCAATAACATTCCAATGTCTTCACGACCCGAAATTTTCTATTTACATGCCAGGAATCTTAGATCAGCAAGCTCAAATTTGCTGTTAAAACTAATAGTTAATTAGATAAGATAAGATAAGATAAGATATAACTGTATTTGTCCTGTAAAGGCACATTTGATGGTCCGTATATACAGCATATGAAAACAGTATAGACAGTTATGACAAAAGCTACTACAAATATCGATACTCATAACAGCATCAATAATAATAATAATAATAATAATAATAATATATTATTATTATTATTATTATTATTATTATTATTATTATTATTATTATTATTATTCAATAATGATAATTTTTGTTATTTCAATGTTAGTTATCAATTCATCTTGACAAATAAAGAACTCTATTTAGTAATAAAATTGTGTTAAAACAACAACAACAACAACAACAACAACAATAAGGTTTTTTTTTTTGTTATAATAATATGAAACTGAATTGATTAGTGTTTTTTCGTTATTATATTTTTTAAAATATTGAAGAAGAGACCAATTACATTCAAAAGATGAAGCTTAAACAGTTTGTTTTGAAATGTGTACGTGTTTTGTTGGCTAATACACTTAAGAGGAAAACTGAAGGAAATAAAATGCTTAGCTAAAGTGTAAGTGTACGTCAGAACAAAACGTTGTATATTGAATCTGTATAATTGCATGTTTGGAACGACCCGCATCAAATGAAGTAAACTAAGGCCACCAAGGCCCCTTTACGACATTAGTCTAAAAAATATCAAGACAAAGACACAATCATGTCAATGTCAAATTCTCCCAGCAATAACGCGCTAAAGATAGAGGGCTACATATTTTCTTACATATTTATAGAAAATGACAAAACTTTTAGCGGAATAAAAGAATCTGTACAGAGGGTGAATAAACTAACGAGAAAAGATGTATTGCTTTGTCAACAGTCGTCTTTGAAAACGTGAAGAGAGCGGATATTGCAATACTTGGATATGACAGACCTAATACATCTGCTGAACTGGCGAAACTCACTTGAATGCTTCCGCACACACATAAATATTTTCTGACTAAAAAAAATATACATATTGAATGAAAAATGCAGCAATGTGGGGGGTTAGTTTTTCATCACAATAAACAAACAAAAAAACTTTTTTTCTTACAAAACCATTTTAAATATCAATATTTGTAAATTTTTATCAATCACATTTTATCAGACGAAAGTGTCAAATTTGTTAACCGAACCCGCCTAGAGCTGCTCTGTAGATTTAGTTTTTTTTAGGGCGTATAACGTTACGATGTGACTAGATAATAGCGTCCACATAGTCAATAAAAATGCTAAAAACATGAGCACACAGATTTATTCTGGCCAGGTTGGTCTTCGCAGGACATGTGCCTAGTTCTTGTGCACCCCTCGGTTACCTAAGAATTCAATTACAATTTAAAAAGCTTATAGTTTGGACACCCGTGTGATCTCGCTGACGTTGAATTTATTCAAATCCGTAATCAAAAATTATGACAGGGATAATTCATGGTGAGCCTTGTCACCTAGTAATGAAACATTACGGGCAGAGATAATTGGATACTTGGCTTGAACCCGGCATCTGCTATAAAAGCTGGGCCTGCTCCGAGCAGAGACTGAGAGATCACCTGAGCCCGGACATTTGAACAAGCTCGCACCACGCCCAGCACACTCCACGATGAAGACCTTCACAGTTCTGGCCGTCGTCGCCCTCCTCTGCTACACCGCCAACGCCACCCCGTGCACGGACATCTGCAACGCTCAGTGCACCATCCAGCAACAGTCGTGTGCTTTCACGGAGATCTTCGGCAACTTGTGTGACACGATCGCCGGCGTGTGTGGCCAGGCTTGCACTGCTGCGTGTGGCTGTGCTGACAGCTGCGCCGCCCAGTGTGGTGGGGAATACGCTACCTGCAAGGGCTCGGCCAGCGGTCCTCTCGGAGGTTTGAACGTCCTCTCTTGCGGCCTCAACCTGGGAGTGTGCTCGTCCACCTGTCAACTCCAGTGCAACTTCAACCTGCTGGCCGGAGTGGTCAACTCTCTGGGCGGAGCGGGCGCTACTACTGCTACTGCTTAAGTCGGATAGTACTGCTTGTTGACGAAAGTCTCGTCGCTGATTGGCTGGAACTGAGGACCACTATCGGCTCAAATATCGACAAATATTTGGTGACGAGCTGTTTTTGTACTTTTTAAGATCTATGTCACTAAAGAGGTAGCATGTTTAATCGTGAATTTATTTCACTGTCCAAATACTGGCTTTAATAATAAAAAAAAAATATTATCAGCTGATAGACATATGGCTGGAATTTTTGTAAACTTTTATTTTAAAAATATAAATATAGTTTTAATTTGTTACGATATTTGTGTAGATCTTTCAAATCCAAAATATAAATCCAAAAATATCCAAATAAAATGTTTTATCATAAAAATGGTTCACTAATTTTGGGGTTTTTAAAACAACATTTTCATGGATTCCAATAAACGCGAACTATAATTTAATTTTAAACCAAATTTCTCAATTAAAAAAACAACGGATATTCGTTATTATTTATCTATAATATACTACTAGACATGGTTCAGAAATATCTTTCACAAAAGTGAATAGTTAGTTGTTGTTTTAAGTTGCTCTGAAACATTCTTTGATAGTTTGATGGATCTGTGTAACATATGACTGCGTGCTTTGATACCCATGATGAAAGA
>RQTK01000907.1:45075-60979 GCA_003991915.1 Elysia chlorotica
GAGAGAGAGAGAGAGAGAGAGAGAGAGAGAGAGATAGATAGATAGATGAGTAAATAGATAGATAAAGAGAGAGAGAGAACACGGGGGAGAAAGAGAGAGAGATAGAGAGAGAGAAAGAGAGCCAGAGAGAGAGAGAGAGAGAGAAGGGGAGAGAGAGAATACTACAACTGCTAAAGGTCATTTATGACTTTGTTATTTCATTTGTAAATTAGACACCAGAGCATTCTGATAGCTTCGTTGTTGTGTTTTTATAATATCATCTTCAGTTTCTGATTCCTTTTGACGAGTTTGTGTGGACAACGCAAGATGTGAAATTAATGCAGATTGACTTGTTTAACATTATGTTTTTACCAAAAGGACCCGCGTAAACGACTTTTAAAGAAGGAACTATTTAACAAAAACACTGCGAAATGGAAAAAATAGTATTTGGACTATGCTGCGGTTTTGTAACTGGAAAAAAAAATACAAAACTAATTTTCAGGAGAGAGAAGGTCGCGAAATACACAGAGGTAGGAGAGACATAAATGGTGTACCTGATAAGTTTGTCTTTTCATGCAATAGCACGGTTCACCACATTATCAATAAATTAGCAACAAACTGAGCCAGAGCTTTGTGTGTAAGTGTTAAAAAAAGGTATGTGCAGTCGAAACAAACCATTACAAACATTCAAAACCGTAGACACCAGTACCGAAAATTGAACCAATCCAATATAATTGTGCTCTTTGCGTGTGCAAAACAAGGAGAAAGAAAAAGCATGAAAAAGGAATCCAATATTATTGCGTGGACAAATATAAAAATTCACCTGAAAACGAAACAAACATTTAGGAGATAGAAGTTTGCCAGGCTACCAGGAAAAAAACAAGCATTTTCCACAACACCAAAAACAATAACAACAACAACAACAACAACAACAACAACAACAACAACAACAACAACATCAACAACCAAAAGAAGTAGACACGCACGATTTACAGACAAATAATTTGAAACAAGACAAGACGATCCTCCAGCTGCAGACCCGAGCACTTTAACGATGGGAGCCAGTCAGTATGTCATTAATATTGTTGTTTTTTCATCTTACTAATCTGCTAGCCTAACAATGTAAACTGGCCAAAGAATCACTACAAGTGTAATGATATAGCTCACTTGTACTAAAATGCAGATGTTCATTATTTCGGCGAATTCGCCGGTTATTTGGGAAAGCTGCGGCTGATTCTGTTAGTCTAGACAAAAACTGCAACTCAGTCGGTGTGTTCAGGTCTTCGCTTTCTGTGTGAGAGTTTGTCAGCTCCTGACTCAACAAGTAAAATCGTTACTGCGGAAGACACTGGTTATTGTTGCAATGCAGATACCCTAAAAATCACATGGACAGACATTGGACTTAGATCAGAGGAGTGGGGGAATAACTTATCGACATTAGTTTATTAGAAACACTGCTACATCTTTATCCTTCAGATCCAGTGCAGGGTTATGTTTGTTTATGTTTGGTAAGTATGCATGTGCTGGTCGTTCCGATCCAGTAAATATCTCTTCCAGTCAAGGGGCAGTCTGGCAGGCATGGTATATATTAGTATGTTCCAAGTGTTTATCTTTGTGAAAGTGGGGGGCTAAGTGGTGAGGAACTGGTTTAAGTGGTAGAGCGTTGGTCTCCAGGTCGGAAGGTCGCAGTTCAAATCCAACGATGGGTCAAAATTATATTTATCCATTTCGTCCCCTGTAACTGCTGGGGTCGATGTCAGTATAACGCGACCGGCCGAGACAGGAGCCCAGGTCTCCCCGCCCTGTATCAATCTATTGATCTTGGTAGAACAGTGGACGCAGAACAGAGGTGTTTTTTTTTTTTTTTTTCTTTTTTGTTTGTGTTGGTTCACGTCCAACGTCAGCACTATATAGACTATATTGTGGATGGGCCCCACGACGGACATATGAAGATTTTACGTGCTGCCACACAGAGACAGTGCGGGGATATCATGGCTTCTGTCTGAGCCGACCACATTTTAACTGCCACCGACCCAACCAGTAGGGAACGAAATCTCCAGGGCTCGAACAACGAACCTCCTGCGTTGCAAGCGGATGTTCTACCCCAGGGCTACCGCGTTCCCCTCCAAACAGAGGTACGGATTGTAAACGCGTTTTGACCATTTTATTGCGATTGCTTTAATATGTTTTTAGTTTGTTGGTTCATTTTTGTTGTTTTTTCGTCCCTTTAATGGGTTTTTTGCTAAATCTACTTTGTTTTTCGCTGTGAGTTCAAGTTTAATAATTGAAAAAAAAGTTCACAGATCAACGAGGACTTTGTCGTAAATATCCACAATAGGTCTGCTATGTACTTATTTGTGGAAAATCGTCATGTAGTTATTTTACTTGATTCATGTAGTTTTTCAAGGAATAATTGTATTTGTGTGTCTCTGAATGTACAGAGCAGATACTCGATACACTTGTTCATTATTCCAGATTCTTCACAATTGGAACAAAATAATTACAATAGTTATGTCAATATTAATGACCTTTGCGAATTAGTAAAATGCCATATGAAAACTTTAAGACTCTTAGCAGTTTTTTGTTTTGTTTTGCTGTTTGCTTTTTTGTTATTTTTGGGGTATTTTTGTTTTGTTTTGATGGTTTTCTGCTTAGTAAAGATTCTATCGTTTGCTTTTAGTATACATTTCCGTGAAATTTCTCAATAAATAGTATATTATACTATTTTACGTAAATGAATATTAACCAATTGAAGCTTTTTTTTTGTTTTGTTTTGTTTTGCTGTTTGCTTTTTTGTTATTTTTGGATGTTTTTTGTTTTTGTTTTTATGGTTTTAATTTGTGTATGCTTTTAAGGCGCTTCTGCTTAGTAAAGATTCCATCGTTTGTTTTTAGTATACATTTCCGTGAAATAGTAAAATAAATAGTATATTATACTATTTTACATAAATGAATATTAAACAATTGAAGTTTCTTTCGGCGTCCATACAGTTATTGTCATCAAGACTGCCTCTATTGTTTGTGTTCCAATTTAAAGTTGGCGGATTATCTTGCCTTATTTTAAAATACTCCATTAATCGTTTTTTGTTTGTTGTTGATGATGATGTTGTTGTTCTTGTTGTTGTCGTGCTTTTCTTTCCTTGTAGCCTGGGTTACTTTCTCTCCTTTAGAAACGTTCGTTTGGTTTTGAGACGTACATGTATTTCTATTTTGTCCATGCAGAAATATTGGATTTTTTTTTTTTGTTTTGGTGCTGCAGTCTACGCTTTGTTGTTTTTTGTTGTTTGTTGTTTTTGTCTCGGCTGCACATACTTTCGTTCACATTTCACAATAAGCTGTGGCTTAATTGGGTGCTGTTTTTATTGATGATGTGTTGAAGCTTGCTGTTGTATGAACAGATAAACTTATGAATCACAGCATGTGTAGCTCTTCTATCGATGTGTATTTTGCCTCCTTCTTTCCCTCAATGATAGTTTTGGCACAGATTCTCTACTTGCCACACGGTCCAAATAATTTTTTTTGCTTTTTGCACTAACGTTGATAGTTTTTTTTTTTTTTATTAGTTTGTTCAAGTCTTTTTTTTTTTTCGTTACAAATGTTTTACACATATCTTTTTTTTTAAATTTCATTATTATTAGCAGATTGTTTGATTCATATTTAATTTTAGTTATGCTTCATTGGAATCAATGAAATGAATATGATTTGACGAAATTCGTTAATAATTTAAAGGATAATTAGCCATATTGTTTCGATATTTTTAGACGAATATCTAAACATACAGTTAGTTTTTATCATAAACTTAAGGTCTAAACTAAGTCAAGTCCAGGAATACAAAAGCAGATATCATTAAAATACACCAACAACTATAATTTATTTCTAAAACGGAGGTTAAAAATACAAACCAAAGTGCTTTCTGCTGGTGTTATTTATTAAGACCATCATTTCAACAGCAACAAAATTTTAAGATCAAGACTGTTAGTTGCTCCTTGAAGACAAAGTAAAGTACATAATTAGTTTAATAAACCTGTTGAGAAACGTGCTCCCACGTCGCGTCAGTTGAAGACTTGTCAACAATCACGGAGACGCTCAGACAGTGTGCGTGCTGGCGAGCAGGAGTTAGAGGCGTCAGCTCTGCTCAGAGAGTTGACCACTCCGGCCAGTAACACGCCCAAATCAGGCAGTAACTTTTATTTGAAAAACGCATATCTAACTCTATATTTGTGGAACAGAATTTTAAAAAAAATAAAGCCAAACTGATGTGTGCTGGTGTTATTTATTGCATACAGTTTTAATCAGAAGCAAAAATCTTAAAGATAAGAGTTGTCGGTTCCTAACTGATAATCATAATAAGGTACAAAAATTGCTTGCCATTAAAGCTGATGAGGAGCTTGTTTTCACGAGGCATCAGTAGATACCACAGGCCAAGGCTGGTCATCAGTGCCAGGTAATCTGTGTAACACCGTTGGTCAGGTCCGTATCCGTCTTAAGCAGAAGCAGTAGTAGCGCCCGCTCCGCCCAGAGAGTTGACCACTCCGGCCAGCAGGTTGAAGTTGCACTGGAGTTGACAGGTGGACGAGCACACAAACAAGTTGAAGCCGCAAGAGAAGAAGTTAAAACCTAAGAAAGGACCAATGGCCGCGCCCTTGCAGGTAGCGAATTCAACACCACACTGGGCGGCGCAGCTGTCAGCACAGCAACACGCAGCAGTGCAAGACTGGCCACAAAAGACAACAATAGTGTCACACAAGTAGCCGAAGATCTCCGTGAAAGCACACGACTGTTGCTGGATGGTGCACTGAGCGTTGCAGATGTCCGTGCACGGGGTGGCGTTGGCGGTGTAGCAGAGGAGGGCGACGACGGCCAAAACTGTGAAGGTCTTCATCGTGGAGTGTGCTGGGCGTGGTGCGAGCTTGTTCAAATGTCAGGGCTCAGGTGATCTCTCAGTCTAAGTATCCAATTATCTCTGCCCGTAATTTTTCATTACCAGCTGACAAGGCTCACCATCACCTGACTATCACGGATATTAAAAATGCAATGTATTTCCATTTTGAAAGGTCGTAACGTTAGAGATTTATTACATTGCATAGAGAGCAAAATGATGTACTATATGCTATGTGGTAAGAGGAATCTAACGAACATGTTTTTAGTGTGCTTGTAAATGTAGATTTTTGGAATTTTAATGAGATCTACAATTATATATACCCACCGGAAAATCTAATGGTGGAGACCTAAGTTATCAATCAGTGACAATAGAGAACGTATCTTTCTGTGTATTTATACACCGTTCATACAGGTGTCAATAACTTAGAAACTGCACATGCACTCGTCATAATACATTATGCCCACCACTTTTGCTGTTGCTGTTGTTGTTGTTGTTATTGTTATTGCTGTTGTTGTTGTTGTTGTTGCTGTTGTTGTTATTGTTGTTGTTGTTATTTTGTTTTATTGTTGTCGTTGTTGAGGAAAAAATAAATTACTCGTGTAACGTATTACAGATTATCTAAAATCACAAATTTGACATAAGCAAGCATAATTATTTTCACCTAAAAGGCTGCGTGTCATAATTTCGGGGAATGTTAGTGTGGTGCTCTAAACAACTTGTAGCGTTTCGGTTACTACTATGAGAAACATAATAACCTGGATAGAGATCATGTATATAAATTGTTGTTCGCAAGTTTTTTAACTGAAGTCGTGTTGTTTCCCTTGTCTATTTTAGCAATGCATTCCTCCGCTCACTGTGTATTAGATTCCAGAATTTCTTGCATTTTCACACTTATTAATGCTTTCTAATCTTATGTTGGAATTTTTTTTACTGAAAACAAAGAATCTGCGGAAAATAGCTTGTCAGTGAGATATCGATACGTTTTAACTGTAAACAAGATTGTCTACAATCGCCAACCGTGAACCGAGCTGAAAGGAAACATGACAGTTGAGGGGGAAGAAACTTTCTTTTGCAAAATTAATTTAAAAAAAATTAAGAAGTGTATTATTTTAATAGCGAAAAAGAATAAGATAGTCATAGGTAGATTTTGCATCCCATTTCAATAGTGACCTAGCAATAAAAGACTTTAAGGTCACGGCATCCAACCAAAGCTCTATCCTAGACCTACGCAGCCAATGGGCGCTCACAAAACCCGATGCTTGATGGGATGGATCAGGTCAACAGTAATCTAGTCGCCTGTAATGGATCGGATGACAACAGACATTCTCTGAGAGACAGAAAAAGCAGAGACGGGTGGAGAGCCGATATATACGCTACCAAGCAAAGTACCTGAATAAATGATCTATACAGCAGTTCTATCAGAGCTCGATTGTTCTAAAGTGCTGGTAACATTTTAATGAAATTCCAAAACTCTTATAATCAATACATCTGTGTCTTTTTTCTTTACCTTTACCTCATTCACTTTAGCTTCTCTTTATTATAATAGTCTTTGTTACCGTGATTATAAAACTGATTATGTGAACAGAAAGTACTTGTACATCAACAGCTACACCGAAACAAATTGTGTTGTAGAGAAGCATATTGCATTTCACGATGGTTTCAGATTATCTTGAAATTAAAAAAAAAATTGAGCAGTTGAATTTTGCCTTTTTGTTTTTGTACTATTTCTATTTTGAATTTACTTTTCTTTTGAATACAGCGTTTCAAGGTAAAAGCAAGATGGTTGTTTATTCCTTATTTCTTATTCATTTTTGCTGGAAAACAGTTTGAGTTCATGTGGTAATTGTGCTTGTGTTGCAGTAGACCTACTCATAGTGAAATGCTATCCAAAAACTCAAAACGAATGGCAGAGCCAAATGACAATGTGGGCAGATAATAATGATTTTGTGATTGTTAATAATATTCAGATCTGTAAGTTCTAATGCATGTAAAAATTAGATGTTTTATTTTTAAGTTAGTCAAAGATGTTAAGTAAGTTACTTAACATTCTGAAACCATGTAAAGCAGATTTATAAGTATTCGGAGATCATAATGGCTATGGTTATACTGATGGGATCGGACCAATAAAGCATGTTTACGTAAAATTCGATTATAATATACGCGTATTTGTTGATAGAAATGTAGTTCTGTATTAATTGTGTGCTGGCTCAATGATTTTGCCTCGCTCATCATGAGGTGTGAATCAAATAACCATAAATAGTTCATAAGTAGTTCATTAGTGTGATTATATTTAAGTTGGTGAGTTATTTTAAAAAAAATCAATATGGTTCGGTGTTATTTTCCGCCGCTGCCCAAAATTGATACGAATATTTATTGAGAAAAATCTTCAGAGGAAATAATAATTATGTGAAAAATATCCACCTAATTAGAGGCTATAGCTAACTATGTAAGTTATGAGAAGAACAAGTGGTCGAGACAGAAATAGAGAGAAATAAAGAGATGGATGTAGAAAGGGAGAGATATACTTATATATATATATATATATATATATATATTCTGATAAATTGAATATAAATATTACAATAAGAATCATATAAAATGTTATTTATTATTTTGGGAAGAAAGAGGAAAAAGCATGTCTTCTTTTATTTTCGATCCCCACCAATGCGCTTCCTCTGGTGCTTTTGATCGACTCCGTCAGTGATACTTAACGGACCCTCATTCGATGATCACAATATAATACAGTTTTATAGCATCGTTATGATCAGGGCCTTGGTGAGCCTAGTTAATGCAGAGCAGACAATATAAAACATAAGACAAGATGGATCTAGTTGTCTTCATTTCACATTGACGTTGTATTCCAAAAGCGTAAAAAATAATCTAAATGAACAGAAAAAACACGTTCTCAACATAAGTCCAAAAATAAGCCCTACCATTTCTCTTGAAATTGCTTCAACACCGCTTTACATCTTCAAAACTTAAAAACTATTTGTTTTCTAAAAATAACTGCCAGACCTAGCATCGGTTCACTATGATAACAAAGTATCAATCCCTAAAAATAGGACAATACGTGAATGTCATTTAAATCTTGTAAATTAATGCTTTAATGGAAATTTCACAGGTT
Source organism: Elysia chlorotica (assembly GCA_003991915.1). NCBI lineage: Eukaryota > Metazoa > Mollusca > Gastropoda > Plakobranchidae > Elysia > Elysia chlorotica. The sequence goes on from RQTK01000907.1 coordinate 53,060, forward strand.
AATCGTACGATTTCACTGTTACGAGCAACGTAGAATATATTTTGCATGCTAATTTATTTTACATTTCTTTTGTATGATATCACTAACATAATTATAGGATAACTTTTGTCTCGTATGTGAGGTGTTAATGTCGCGCAAACTTTTAATTTCAACACGCCCAAATCAGGCAGTAATTTTTGTTTGAAAACTGCGTATCTAAATCAATGTTTGTGGAACAGAATTAAAAAAAAAACAAGCCAAACTGATGTGTGCTGGTGTTATTTATTGTATTCAGTTTTAAATCAGAAGCAAAAATCTTAAAGATAAGAGCTGTCGGTTCCTAACTGACATAATAAGGTACAAAAATTGCTTGCCATTAAAGCTGCTCAGGAGCTTGTTTACACGAGGCATCAGTAGATACCACAGGCCAAGGCTGGTCATCAGTGCCAGTTACTCTGTGTAACATGGTTGGTCAGGTCCTCAGGTTGAGGTCAGTATCCGACTTAAGCAGTAGCAGTAGTAGCGCCCGCTCCGCCCAGAGAGTTGACCACTCCGGCCAGCAGGTTGAAGTTGCACTGGAGTTGACAGGTGGACGAGCACACTCCCAGGTTGAGGCCGCAAGAGAGGACGTTCAAACCTCCGAGAGGACCGCTGGCCGCGCCCTTGCAGGTAGCGTATTCCCCACCACACTGGGCGGCGCAGCTGTCAGCACAGCCACACGCAGCAGTGCAAGCCTGGCCACACACGCCGGCGATCGTGTCACACAAGTTGCCGAAGATCTCCGTGAAAGCACACGACTGTTGCTGGATGGTGCACTGAGCGTTGCAGATGTCCGTGCACGGGGTGGCGTTGGCGGTGTAGCAGAGGAGGGCGACGACGGCCAAAACTGTGAAGGTCTTCATCGTGGAGTGTGCTGGGCGTGGTGCGAGCTTGTTCAAATGTCCGGGCTCAGGTGATCTCTCAGTCTCTGCTCGGAGCAGGCCCAGCTTTTATAGCAGATGCCGGGTTCAAGCCAAGTATCCAATTATCTCTGCCCGTAATGTTTCATTACTAGGTGAATAAATTAATCGTCATCTAGTTTTTCCATGTAGTTATCATGCAAGTTATTTCAATTTTGGACGACCAATGATATATAACACTATATTTGACATTGTCAGACACATGGGGCAAGAGAGAGCTGGCCATGGGATTTTTTTTTGCTTACATTTGTGTTTTTTGTCTCGGTGTCAAATTGGAAACATTGAAAACAGCAGGACAGAGAGATCGCCAGTGAGTGAAATAAAGAGCTGTCTTGTTTGGTCACATTTTCAAGTCTACAGACTAAATGTCGACACATCTACATAGTCTAGAACGCGTCCTGATGGAAACAAAACTACAAACAAAATTTCTTTGTATTGAATTTAATACCTAAATGATTTTTAAAAATGCGTGTTAACTGTTTGGATATATTCTCCATTTCTAACTGTATGTTTGTTACAAACCAAAAAGTATAAAATCTGAATACCACACAATATTTAAAATAACTTACGAGCAATATGATAGAATGAACACCTTTTGAAAACTATATAATAATAAAATAAAAATAATAAGTACATTTATATAGCGCTTTATGCCGCGGCTTCAAAGCGCTTTACAAGATTCTTTCATTCGTCCATACTAATTGTACATCAGACACACCCACACCCATACAAACACACTGCACACACAGACACGCAATATCCAAAAGCTAAATTTGACATCATATTACTTATCAAGATATATATATCTGTTCATGTACGTTTTCATGCATGTATCTGCTTTACTTAGAGCGAGGAAGAGACGTTTTTCACTTTTTACATACAATTTACGTCACCTAAGTTAGATTTTTGGTTAACTATTTTGGCGATGAAGGGAAAGTATAGTGTAAGAACGTAGATCATTCATCTCTCTCTCTCTCTTTATATTGTTTCTTTTGTTATCTTTGTATTATTATTAGAGTTTCACCGTGCTAGCGTGTATTATAGTATTTTTGAGCTTCCAGATTTAATTTCCTAGAACTCCACAAGTCCCACATTTTTGTTTGTTGCTTAACGTTTAATGCCATCATTATATAGACTAGTTTGTATACGTGCCCCAAGACTAGCGTCTGACAATCATGCGTGCTGCAACACAAAGATAGTGCGGGGATGCCATGGCTTCTGTCTCAGACCGTCACATTATACTCAAACCGACCCAACCAGTAGCATCAAATCATTAAAATGTATACACATAAAAACACCATAGACATTATTTAAAATATAGCACATCTAATTTGACATCAATAAACTTGTAGTAGTACTGAAAAAAAATCTTCACATATAAAAACTTTAAAAAATCAGCGAAAAGAGATACAAATATCCTGAAAAAGAAATATACTTACATTAGGGCAAAAACCTTAACACAACTTAGAATTTGATTAAAATTAGAAACGGCTTTCAAGGGACATACTTTCAGCCTGTATCAAGATTGTCCATCCATGACGTCTCTTCTCAAACCATTTTCTGTCCCTTGCCATACTTCCTACTTGCATTGAAGGTATTCCAAACCGCTCCTTTATGTTGTCTTCTCTGTTTTAGGGGCCTGACTCTCCCTTATTTTTCCTCTGATTTGGCAGCCAGCAAAAAATATGTTCCAAATGCGCAATGGCGTTTTAGGTGTGTCAAATATTTTAGCTATTTTCACATTATCTTTTACATACAACTTGTAATTTTTTATTATTGAAATTTAGCCTTTCTTGTGTTATACTTTGTGTCCAGATTACGCTCAATATGTGTGCAGTATTTCTAAAGTTGTTACCTTTTTGGGTAGTGTTTAAGAATAGTCGAGGCTTCCAAAAATAGCAGGAAAAGTCAGCGAAGTTGCCAAAAATGTAATTCCGAGTAAAAGTCATTATGCCATTGGAATAGTAGGAACCGTTGGACCATTTCTCATTGTTGCAGTGTAGGCTGAGTAGGCTGAACAAAACTTCTCTGAGTATCAATCTGAACTAACTATGGTAATAATTTAGTAAAGATGGATCACTGTTACCCTCATTAGGCAAAATGTGTTCTTTGGCCTATTCTTATGGAGGCCTCGAGGGTAGTCAATGCTTACATAAATCTTATCTTCTGATTTATCGTAAAAGGACAAAAACAAGTTCAATGTGCATGAGCTCAAATCATATTATTCAAATTTGGAGAAGTAGTATAATGACTATTCTCATTAGTGTTGAAATTGTTGGATTTATCCTTCAGACCCTGTTTGTGGGTGAGTGGATTCTATCCCGCTGAGTTAGATCTGTTAGACTCAGACCCTGTTTGTGGGTGAGTGGATTCTATCCCGCTGAGTTAGATCTGTTAGACTCAGACCCTGTTTGTGGGTGAGTGGATTCTATCCCGCTGAGTTAGATCTGTTAGACTCAGACCCAGTTTGTGGGTGAGTGGATTCTATCCCGCTGAGTTAGATCTGTTAGACTCAGACCCTGTTTGTGGGTGAGTGGATTCTATCCCGCTGAGTTAGATCTGTTAGACTCAGACCCTGTTTGTGGGTGAGTGGATTCTATCCCGCTGAGTTAGATCTGTTAGACTCAGACCCTGTTTGTGGGTGAGTGGATTCTATCCCGCTGAGTTAGATCTGTTAGACTCAGACCCTGTTTGTGGGTGAGTGGATTCTATCCCGCTGAGTTAGATCTGTTAGACTCAGACCCAGTTTGTGGGTGAGTGGATTCTATCCCGCTGAGTTAGATCTGTTAGACTCAGACCCTGTTTGTGGGTGAGTGGATTCTATCCCGCTGAGTTAGATCTGTTAGACTCAGACCCTGTTTGTGGGTGAGTGGATTCTATCCCGCTGAGTTAGATCTGTTAGACTCAGACCCTGTTTGTGGGTGAGTGGATTCTATCCCGCTGAGTTAGATCTGTTAGACTCAGACCCTGTTTGTGGGTGAGTGGATTCTATCCCGCTGAGTTAGATCTGTTAGACTCAGACCCAGTTTGTGGGTGAGTGGATTCTATCCCGCTGAGTTAGATCTGTTAGACTCAGACCCTGTTTGTGGGTGAGTGGATTCTATCCCGCTGAGTTAGATCTGTTAGACTCAGACCCTGTTTGTGGGTGAGTGGATTCTATCCCGCTGAGTTAGATCTGTTAGACTCAGACCCTGTTTGTGGGTGAGTGGATTCTATCCCGCTGAGTTAGATCTGTTAGACTCAGACCCTGTTTGTGGGTGAGTGGATTCTATCCCGCTGAGTTAGATCTGTTAGACTCAGACCCAGTTTGTGGGTGAGTGGATTCTATCCCGCTGAGTTAGATCTGTTAGACTCAGACCCTGTTTGTGGGTGAGTGGATTCTATCCCGCTGAGTTAGATCTGTTAGACTCAGACCCTGTTTGTGGGTGAGTGGATTCTATCCCGCTGAGTTAGATCTGTTAGACTCAGACCCTGTTTGTGGGTGAGTGGATTCTATCCCGCTGAGTTAGATCTGTTAGACTCAGACCCTGTTTGTGGGTGAGTGGATTCTATCCCGCTGAGTTAGATCTGTTAGACTCAGACCCAGTTTGTGGGTGAGTGGATTCTATCCCGCTGAGTTAGATCTGTTAGACTCAGACCCTGTTTGTGGGTGAGTGGATTCTATCCCGCTGAGTTAGATCTGTTAGACTCAGACCCTGTTTGTGGGTGAGTGGATTCTATCCCGCTGAGTTAGATCTGTTAGACTCAGACCCTGTTTGTGGGTGAGTGGATTCTATCCCGCTGAGTTAGATCTGTTAGACTCAGACCCTGTTTGTGGGTGAGTGGATTCTATCCCGCTGAGTTAGATCTGTTAGACTCAGACCCAGTTTGTGGGTGAGTGGATTCTATCCCGCTGAGTTAGATCTGTTAGACTCAGACCCTGTTTGTGGGTGAGTGGATTCTATCCCGCTGAGTTAGATCTGTTAGACTCAGACCCTGTTTGTGGGTGAGTGGAACCCTTCCTGCGGAGTTAGATCTGTTAGACTCAGACCCTGTTTGTGGGTGAGTGGAACCCATACCGCTGGGTTAGATCTGTTAGACTCAGACCCCAGTTTGGCCCGAGTCTAGCCTACTCATTCCAACCGACTGTTTCCATGCTTAGATCCAGATCTTGATATCTGAGCTTAGATCTACTCACTACCAACTCGCGGACTATCTTGTAGAAAGTTCTTCATCGTATACCAACTTTCCATGTGGTTTAGATGCCAGGACTCCTGGACTCTTCATGTTGGATGGGGCAGATGCTGAGGAATGACACTGATTCTAAGGTTGGTCAAAGTTTTTGTGTCAAAGAAAACTAGATCTAGATCCGTACATATTCTTGTCTAGAAAAACTTGGTTTTCAGGTCACACCCACTGTAATTTTAATTGTAAACACCACATTCTTTTTTATAAAGCCATTTTTTTCTTATTATCCGAGGAAGCATTTTTAGAATCTAGATCTGGATCTAGATAGATAGAATGAGAACGACATAGCTTTCAGTTGCCTCTTGAAAGCTTTACAATAATGGATTGGAATTTGAATGATGATTTAAAAACATTTTAAAGTTATTGTTTATCGGTCTTACAGTTACACCCGAGATTTTCATAGAACTAAGTTAAGTCTTCTTTTCTAGAGCCGAGAACATAGTCACGGATGTTCAACAAATTTACTCAGGTTATTAGCTTACTGTATGTGTGACTACCAAACTGTTTCATGTCTAAGCTTAGATCTACATAATTTAAAACGTTCATCTACGACTCCAGACTGTATGTTTGTATTGTGGTTTTACATCGCTAAAGTTTAAAAATTATTGAGGACAATAATTATATAAATGTAGATCGTCGAGTTTGACATAATCACATGGTATTGAATAATACAGGGCAAGATATACAATGATGCATCGTGGAATGTGTACCTCTTCTGGTAGTATTCGTGAAAACTTTTTCCCCAATGTGGCCAATAACTAGAACAATAGGCTAATGAATTAGGCCATAGATATGTGAATCAGCATCATTATGTAACATTCCACGACTAATAGGTAATACATTTAGATAGAACTAGCCCGTTAACTTTATCTTTGAGAAAAATACGGGTGGCATAGCGTTAGACAGGAAGTTTTGTTTTGTTCTATATAGATAAGGCATAATATATATAGAAGTATAGGCCTACTTACTTAAACCTTCTTAACTTGTGCAAAACTAGAACTAGTAGAGAAAAGTGTGAAAATCTCCACACTGTAACAAGTTGTTTTTTCTTTATTGCTAAAATACTTTTAATGCTGCAGCGTGAATGTGTGTTTTTACGTGTGTGTATGCTTTATTAATATTTTGTTTGTTTATAAACAATATTATGTAAAGCCCACAGACAGCCTCAAAGGATATCAATCTACACTAAGTAAATGCCATTGTATCATTATTTGTTATTATTGTTATTATTTTCCATGCTCGGTAGCAACAGCGAGACACACACTGAGCAGTTAGCAGCAGAAGTTTAAAGCGTGTCAGTTTCCAGGTCGCACCCTAACTTTCATGCTGGCAGCTCACATTGCATTGTAGATCTAAATATTAACGCAGCATGCACTGTACTCGGCCGACTTGTTGGAGTTCTCGTTGTTTTGCTGAGCTAAGGAAAGTTATGCAGCAACATCGCAATTTTAAAACTAGGCATTAAAAGCTCTTAACTCAGCGGAGGCATTAATAACCTCTTACTCAAATGGAGGCGATTAAAAATGATTTTCGTCACGGAGAAAATTACAATCTTCTGCCTCACTGGTGGCAGTTCAAACTGTTCATGTTCTCACAGCGAAATGCGTTCCAATATTTTTTTTAAAAGGTTACGTATCCAGGGTATGATATATAGCACTATATCGTGGATTTGAAAAAGGTTACGTATCCAGGGCATAACATATAGTACTACATCGTGGATTTATAAAAAAAAGTTATGTATCCAGAGATGACATATAATAATTAATACTATATCGTGGATTTTGCATCCTTTCTCCTGTTGGATTTATTTGTCCGATGTTCGTCCCCTGTAACTGGTTGTGTCGGTGTCAGTATAACGTGACCGGTTAAGACAGGAGTCATGGTATCTCCGCCTTGTCTCGTGTGTGGCAGCACATAAATTGTCAGACTACAGTCTTGGGGCCCGTCGCCGTATATGACACTCCAGAGGAACATTGGAGACGTTAAACCCGGAGAGAGAGAGAGAGAGAGAGAGAGAGAGAGAGAGAGAGAGGGAGAGAGAGGGAGAGAGAGAGAGAATTGTCTTCCTCTCTTTATAGAGACACATTTTCTTCCTTCCTGCTAGACTACGTTTAAATATTCTTTCCAAATGTATTTCTATTTATTGAACTTAAACAAGGATAGAATACTCACTTAGTTTACACTGATGTTATACTTTCTGGTCCGTTTTTTTAATCATCCGGTATTTCTATTTTAAACAGTTCACCCAAACGATGCCACTCATTCACAGAATGAATTGTTTAAAATTTTTTAAATATTATAATATCTGAAATCAACCAAAATCTGAAATACTAATAATAATTAATAAAAAAATAAAAACAACTTACAATTTATATGTTAAGGTTACGATTGCCAAGTAGAGAGTGGTTGTTGTTGGTTTTTTAAAGCCTTGAGCGAACATGGTGGTGTGCTTTGATCGACTTGAATCGATAGATTCATTTGATACTCACATGTAAGGCGCTTTTCGAGTAAACCTATCATTACGATTGAAAATACCCGATAATTATAGTCAATGTAGGAATTGAATCCTCTCCCTTACTCCTTCCTCATAGGTTCCTTCCATAACACTAGGGAGTCTTGCTTAACTGCATTTGTATGTTTTGTATGCAGATAACAATAATACTTATATAGTTATAATAATAATAATAATAATAATAATAATAATAATAATAATAATAATAATAATAATAATAATAATAATAATAATAATAATAAT
>RQTK01000907.1:70689-80689 GCA_003991915.1 Elysia chlorotica
CATCATCATCAATCATCATCATCATCATCATCATCATCATCATCATCACCATCATCATCAATATAATCATCACCATCATCGTCATCATCATTATCATCATCATCATCGTTATCATCATCATCAACAACAACAACAGCAACAACAACAACAACAAAATCACCAGTGCCATTAATGAGGATTACTTACCTCTTTCAGATGCGAGAATCGATTTGTGACCGAGAAATATACTCTGCAAATGTGATTATCGATTAATGACCGAGAAGTATACAGTACAACTCAACATAATCGATAGTTAAAAAACCCATCGTATGTCATCTCATGGGTATTATTTCTCTGGTTTTAATATGCTTTAAAAAAACGCGTTGAATTTACGGTTTGATACCAATTGTTGTAAAATCTATTAAATTTATTTAATATATTTCCAAGCATTTTCCAAGAACATCCACCCGTACAGAATTGCCTATGAGAACACTTATTGAAATAACGACATTGTCTCCCAAGAAAATGATGGCAATGTCAACCAGTTTACAACAGGTCATTGGCGGGCGCCCGACATTTAAAATTTTATGATAGTCTGAAATGTTTGATTTTTTCTCCGGAGTGTGAGGCAAGTTTATTCTTACCAACAAACAAAAAAATCAATTGAGATAACGAACAAAGGCGGAAGTCTTTTTACACACCAGTGGTAAATGAAACAAAACAAAACAGCTGATGCAACGAATAATTAGTCTCAACAACAGTCCATTCGCACAGCTTTGCATTGAGGCTATCGAGAATAACAGGCAGTCGCGGAAATCAGCAGTCAGGTGCATACATTTAGAGTCAACTGAGCTTTATCATCAAACTATTTTGCACAATTGGGACAGTTTACGTCGTCCCGAAATACGCTGGTATGTCGAAAAAATACTCGTTGACGACCTTTCCGTTCCAACTTGAATTTCAATGAAAACTGCTTATATAAATAATATTATGTATATCAGTGGTTCCCTTTTTATACAAACGACGAACGTATTCACCTGACCAATCCAAAGACTTCGCCTTTACTGAAGGAAGTCTCGCTCTAAAGTCATGGATCTATCTTTGCTTATTGTCAAACTCCATACCCCCCGCCATTAACGCCGCGAGATGGTACATAATCTTTTATTGGACACTAAATTGCGCGGAGAACAGATTGATGTATTGTCGGCCACAGCGGGGTTAGCCTGTATTATAACTATAGATCAATAAAGATGATTTTATACGCACAGTAGACAGATGATATGCCAAAGCTGCCAACTCGGGGGTGCCACATTAAAGTTTAAAAAAATACATCATATTCGATAGACTTTTCAGTGAAAACCAGTTGTGTTGTCAACATGGTACGAAGAGCATCGGCTTGCCGTGGTGCTAGTTAGCTCAAGTGGTGAAGGGTAGAACTTACAATGACTGATAAGGAGATTTGAGGTTGGATCCTCAGCAGCTAAGTCAATGATAATAATTCATCACTCACCAGTTTTCAATCCGGACTCCGGAAAATTGCTAAGTTATTGGGTTGTTGTTTTTCAAACCAAAGTCAAACCGTTATTGGGTAACTGGTTTACCTTTGGAGAAGTTAGTCTAAAACCTTTTCATTTGGAAAGGTAATCGAAAGATACTTTACCTTTTAAAAGCACTAATAAAACATACATGGCATGGCATAATGTAAAAATCCATGACCCGTGAAGAAAACATTTTTCTCCTCCACTGAATCCTCGTCAACATGAAGCTTCTAGAAGGCAGCGACTTTTTGTAACGTGGGATGCTCATCTTTCAAGTCCAACAGCTTGACCTGACCTTTATTTTCACCTCTGTTTCCAAGGTGGTGCCAGGACGAAGCCCGCAGTCCGACCAACCAGGAACGATGTGATAATAACGCAAGGAGACATTCACACGGTCCCTTCAAACACTCTTTGCTGGATTTTCCAGACTTTGAACAGCAGGTTTATATTTTCTCGCTACGTCAGTCGACCGTTATGTTTCTCTCACGTAACTGTATTTATCATCAATCTCCTGGAAGAGAATTAGCCTTTGGCACTCGTGGTGGCAAATATACATAGTCACTTGCCAATTTGGCTTAAAGGTTTTTGTGTTTATATTCTGAAATGTGCGGTTAAAAACTGCGTTTTACAAAAAAATAATGTTTGTCCTATAAAGTATGATAAGATTAGATAAGAACAATGATAAACGTGATTCACTCTTAACGGAAAATTTGGGTTGAATTTACTAGTAACAGCAACCTGTATATTACATTTCTATGTCTGTGTGTGTGTGTGTGTGTCTCTCTCTCTCTCTCTCTCCCTCTCTCTTCTTCTCCCTCTCTCTATCTCTCTATCTCTCTCCCTCTCTCTTCTTCTCCCTCTCCCTCTCTCTCTATCTCTCCCCCTTTCTGTCATGATGCACTGGATATGAATGTGGATCCATGCGATGGCAGAATATTGAGGTGAAGGCAAAACAGTGTTACCATATTACGTCATGTTAACATACGCTAAGATCGATTTTTTTTACGTCGGTTTTATCATGCTTTCTCTGTTATCTTCCACTCGACCAAGGCACCGTAATACCGGCCGTGCCCTCTCCAAACTAAAACAACAACAAAAAACACCAACAATATCAACAACAACAACAACAACAACAACAACAACAACAACAACAACAACAACAACAACAACAAAGACAAAAAGTGCAAGTTCTTATCTCTATACAAACCTTTCAGGGTGAGTAACCTCAGCTCGCTCGCCAAGTTTTATCTCAACAGCATTCACTATGGAGGTTAAAGGTCACAAAGTGTAAGGTTAAAGTGTCATTTGGAAAGTGGTGTAAATATTAGAAATGCATGTTAATGTGTGTGTGTGTGACTGGAGAAAAGGCCTATATGTCCTCAGATTTTTTGAGTTGTTGAAGTTTTAGTGGAATTTTTTTAACGCTCAACAAACTTGGTATGCCGATATTTTAAAAGATAATTGTATTCAGTAGTTTCACACATCAGATTTCGCACACAGGGTGGAAATATTAATTTGGAAAAAATCTTAATCTAAACAAGATGCTTTAGAAATGGATAAGCTTTGAATAATTTTTATACAATAGAGCGACATATTCTCTTGACCACAAAGTAACACAATTATCTACACATGCCTCCAAAACGCCTGCTACATTAATGTTGGCCACAATATCTCTGTTATTGTCCGTCCCTTCTGACGCTGCAAGTACAACGTGTGTCCCCCTGGTGCGCCCCCGCCCCGCCAGACCGGCAGTTTCCACTGTGAATGCTGTGCCCACCTAGTACATGATTGTACATACGGGTTTGTCTGCCCGAGTGTTGCGCATGCAACTCTTTCAACATGAGCGGGATCAGCCATGCGGTGGCTCGGTTGTAATAACACAATCTCCACCCAAACACCGCGTGCATCATCACCTTGACACTTCCCGTGGTTCCCTTGGTTCGACCAAACTCAGATCCGAAGTTTGATCCTCAGGTGGGTTTCGATTTTTTTATTTTTTATTTCTTTTTGGCTTCTTGCTTATCGGTCCTAATGCCCAGCTTATCTTTGAATGGAGAGATCCAAGCTTTTACTTTAATCTAACAGTAACATCCCCCAAGGTTCCCAAAGGAGACAACACCATCATGAGACTAAATAGGGCGTGCTGTCCATGTTAATATTTGATCGCTGAGGATCGAACTGGGGTCACACGTATAATCAGTGGAACGCGCTGCTCTTTCATCTTCGCTCTATCGGTTTCTGGGCTTTGATCAACGACTCGATTGGAGGTTTGTGTCAATGTAGTCATCGATTTAGCTGGACTAACTCTTTCTTGTTTGCGATGATGAGGGATTCCATTTTGTCGTCTGCCCGTTGAGAGATAGGCGCTCGTGCTCTGGCATCAGCGTGTCACATGACAAGAGAAGACGGTGAAGACAGTCTGTTAGGTTGATGAGCGCGCCCAAGGTGGGCATGAAGAAAACAGCAGTCATCGCCGAATCGCTACAAAGCTAGGAGGAGCTAAGAAATTACTTTTTTGTTCTTTAAAGTCACTTTTAATGATACATATGCATCACAAATAAAACACTCGGACAATAGTATAACAAAAGTTGTAGGAATATTGAGAAAGGTCTTGGCTAATGTTGCCATAGTACCAGCCCCAGTGTTACCAGGCTAAACAGAAGCCTTACACAATCTGACCTCAATAAAGGAAGCTGTTACAAGTCACCTAAGTGTTAAAAAACACTGTGAAATCGTAATGCACTGATAGATCTAAAATTACGCTCTTGGGATTTGACTTGAAGGAAATGAAGAAATCATGGCTATCATTGGAAGCCTCGGCGTTTATTTCCCCTGAGTCATGAAACACGATTAGGATGTTAATAATTGAAAAGATTTAAATAACACTCTGAAATCTCATGAAATTAAATTTTTAAAGCAAGTTGTATTAAAATTTCTTATATTACTTATGAGAAAAGTCAATTTTGAAAAAGGGTTTACAGTAAAAACGTTCGAAGATTTTTGTTTTGTTTTTGCGGAACGGGGTTTTGGTAAATAAAAAAAAACAAAAAAAAAAACACCTTTTTTGCGAAAAGTGACAAGGTCATTTTTTTAATTCTAATTTTGCAGCAGCTCTTCTTCAAGTTGGCGTAACGCTAACCTTCCAACCTAGATATTTATTATGAGAAAAGCCAATTTTGAAAAATAGATTTTAAAATGGCTAAACAGGGAGTTGGGCTTTACAGTAAAAACGTTTTTGTTTTGTTTTTGCGAAAAATGGTTCTGTTAAATTATATTTAAAAAAAAAAACAACGTCGAAAGCACCTTTTTATGCGAAAAGTGACAAGTGCATTTTTTTTAATTCTGATTTTTGCAGTAGCTTTCCTTCAAGTTGGCGTAAAACTAGATTTAACATTCCAACCTAGAATAATGTAAGATGATGCGCCAGCTTCCCTGTAGTGAGTTTGCCTATGTTGACACAGCGTGCGCAATTTGAGATCGATGTCCCATGTGGAGTCGCCGACCAAGCGATCTTGTGCTCTCCGCTGGTTGCGTCTAAGCGTACTTAACTGCTCCATATGACATCTCAGGATTGGGTCCTTTTGTCCTTGTCCTTATCATTATAATGTAGACGGCTAAAACAACTCGTAGCATTCTGCCTTTGTGTGACACCAATACTATAAAGCCTCTGACGTTAATCTTGCGACCCATTTCCGAATATAATTTTCATCGAAAAGCCTACATGCATTAATCGTAGAGCATCACCCTCGTTTAGCAGAAACACCACATTCAGTTCTTATGTATGTTGAGGTTGAGATAGACGCCTATCTTTAATAGCTAATAATTTGATGTTCAAATATTATTTATGATTTCAGAAAATTAGAACAACCCCACATGTGTGCTCCTCGATCTATGTTTTTTATGTCTGTTCTACATCCGCGTCATAGCCAGAACCCACGGGATCTCCGCTCGGGTTGTTATGTGGACATTTTGAGTAAATTATAAAGTCGCTGAAATTCATCTTTTTAGAAAAACATCTGCTTTTGATTTCATGAGCTTCTAGCCCTATACGTTATTAACATCGAACATGTGTACATCTAGCAAGGTTCTGTCTTGGACTTCATTTGTCTTCTGTCTGAGACACTTCCCGTGGCAAGTCTTTGTGTCGTGTCTCTCGGCCCAGATAAATCTCAATTAGACCCAGCCTTGGTGGAGCTCTCCTGTATCCGCAGTTCTCCTGAGGGATAGCAAGGGAAGCAACCAATCACTCTTCATGCCTTCATTCCTTCATTCCTTCATTCCTTCATTCCCTTGTGCTTTCAGTGCGATTCGTCTGTGGTGTGACGCGTCCTCAGCAAACTCCCATACAGCCCTGGGCTTTGTGCAGGCTTCTTTTTTGCATTGGCCATCCGCATGCTTTGTCTTAATTAACGTTAAGTCTTTGGGCGTTTGTTCAAACAATGATCAGAGGAAACTTAGCTGGCACCCACCTTGAGACAACCCCCATCAGTTTCTTATGTTGGGTCTCACGTTCAAAGCTTTACCTTTAGAAGCTGAGAATTGTCTGGCGCTTTTATCTGGGCTTTTTATCTCCCCTTCTCTTCTGAAACCAGAAAATAATGCCTTATTGATCATCCTTCTCCCCTGGGACATGGAAACAAAGCTTTAATGGCGTCTCTCTTATTGGATAAACACGTTGGAGCCAGTGCATTATTTACCTTCTACGCGCGTAGAACTACAAAATAAACATAGCTTTTATGCGCGGCTTTAGATGTAGATCTAGGCCTAGGCCTCTGTTACTCTGTATGAATGTCCTATATTGATCTGTGTATACTGTAGGGGCCTCCAGGGGCCTCTAGGGGCCTCAGCGGACACCAAGCCCCATTGATTCCATGTGCTCATATCGATGTGATTACAAAGCAAACACGGGCCGCTTTCTAACTAACCCCCACTCGTTACGCAGTATCGGTGCTTTAATGTAGGAGGCTGTCTAAGTCTCCCCCTCTACTCCTGTATGTCTGTCGTACTGTCTGTCTGTCTGACTGTCTGTGCATCTGACTGTCTGCCTGTCTGTGTATCTGCTTGTCTGCATGTCTGTCTCTGTCTCCGTGTCTCTGTCTGTCTCTGTCTGTCTGTCTGTCTGTCTGTCTGTCTGTCTGTCTGTCTGTCTGTCTGTCTGTCTGTCTCTCTCTCTCTCTCTCTCTCTCTCTCTCTCTCTCTCTCTCTCTCTCTCTCTCTCTCTCTCTCTCTCTCTTTCTGCGGTGTATGTATTATGTGTGTGTCTCATTCTCTCTCTCTCTCTCTCTCTCTCTCTCTCTCTCTCTCTCTCAAGTTTTCTCTCCCTCAGGTTTTATGTTTTCACCGTTCGTTTTAAATTGCGCGGCCCTTGGGCTGATGATTATTATTGATGAGCCATTTTATATTATAATACTATGATTTCGATTACTGGATTGTTGCTTTATAAAATTTTATATTCCATGCATAAATGATTGAGGTCTTAATAGAGTGTGTGAACTTTACTGTCGTCATAGTGATGATGGTTTCATTTCTTCCCCACCACCACCACCACCACCACCGCCACCACCACCACCGCCGCCTCCTCGAAACGAAATTCATGAACATTACATCATCATGCGACTTGTTAGAATTGCTCTCGGACAAATGAATCGATATCTCTTCAAAATCTACTCAAATTGATATGCGTTACGTTATGGTACAATGTAAATATACTTTCAAATGTTTGTGAGCTTTCAATTTCAAACAATGTACAAATCACATAGATTTACACAGGGCGTTCCACTTTTTATTGTGTTTAGTTTTGTTTTGTGTTCATTTTGTTGCCAAGGAAAACTTTATTGTGCCCATAACCAGTGTGTAAAAATCGACTTTGGTACAAAAAGTTGCAACAAGTGACTAGCAACAAGGAGCGCTAAAATATTCTTTAAAATTCCAAGAGTGAGTGAGTGAGTGAGTGAGTGTGTGAGTGAGTGAGCGAGTGAGTGAGTGAGTGAGTTTATTTTTACGGCACGTCAGCATGGTAAAGGCTATATTGTGCCCATGATGTCCAAAGACAGCAACAATATAATGTTATGAGCACAATCTGCGTAGGGAAAATTGCTGTAGTTTAGAAAAAAATTGAATCACTTGATTTTTTAATTTAAAAGAAATTGGAAATGTGTTAGGTAGTAATGACAACTAACTGAAATGACACTTGGAGAATGTTTCTGAGTTAATTTTACAAAAGGCGATTGCAAAGCTTGTAAAACTAGAAGCTGACGGCGCACCGCTGTTTATCGCTACAAATCCAGAATAATGTACAGGATATTTACAATGCAATATGGATGCTTATGGGACCAATGAGTCAGAATAATCGATCCTGTAGTTCTAGATCTAAGCGTACATAACTGGGACCATATGACCTCTCCGTTCTAGATCTATTCGTTATTGCCCGGCGTATTCCCAATACCGAGTCGGTGTTTCCAAGCATTCCCCGCAGTTCAAAAACCGTATTTAAATTTATAGGGCACACCTTGGTTAACTGTCATTTTAAGTTACACTTCCGTCTACTGTGTCTTGATATCGAACCATTTGGCAGTGCCGCCGCAATTCTTTGTTCTGCCTTTATTTTTCTGGCAAGCGATACCGGTAGCCAAATTGCTTTTTAGCTGACCCCGAGGGTTACGTCAGATATTTTCTGTGCTCTTTGTCCCGACAGTCAACCTATTTTCTTCATGTGTTAGATTGAAGGTTCACATGACAACACTCGGATTGTCTTTGTCTCGGTTCGTCCCGGCAGTCAAAGAAAATCTCATCTTTATAGCACGGTGTAACTTGTATCTTACACATGATAGTCCGTGAAAAACAAACATCCTCTCTCCCCCCTCCCCTCTCTCTCTCTCTCTCTCTCTCTCTCTCTCTCTCTCTATTCTGCTAACCTACCCACCTGCCCAGGGCAGGGTCAGTTAATGGTAGAATACATATTTGTGCTCGTCTTGTGCTAGTTAAAGTTAGACAAAACTTGGTCCGTCAAGCGACAAAACTTGGCTCTATTAGGACTGCATGTGTCAGTCAGAGATGTTACTCCAAAGGTTGTTGGGAACAGCCTGCCTCTACAACTCTAGTTCTAGTGTTTATAAAGCTGGACTTCAGCTCGTGAGAATCAAACCACACAGGGATCAGACTGATAAATAAATATCCAGTGTCATGAGATAGATCTAGTTCTAAAAGGTGGGTGCCCTTACCTTCTACTAAGACAAGAGAAAGTCAGAGAGATTATCTAGGAAAACTGTTCTTGCTTGTAAGGGTTGACATCGCAGGTACAGCTCCAGCATCAGGGACAGGAAGTTCCAGGACTGGTTGAGTTAGAATGCACAGGTCAAAGTGTCCAGTGTGATGGATATTTAATCAAGGATTAATTAGGACATCCCGTTATTGAATTGAGAAGAATAATTATCCACGTGCCTAAGTTCTCAGTGCTTAATGACACTTTGTTTATTGTCATCTAGAACTTATTATATTGACAGTTGGCTTAAGCTTTAAAACGTTCACTACGAAGACTGTTTTTGCCTCTGATGTCTCGGATGATACTGTAGGCCAAGCGTAAGACCAGCTTAGTTTATGTTCTCAGTTGGACCCAGATCGGATCTCAGACTTTTAGTGTGGATCTGAGGTCTTATGCCACAGTCACCCTCAGTAGAACTGCAGTGCTGCGTCTACGCCGCCCAAAACTTGATAGAGCAGAGGTACAAAACATTGAAGGGCCAAACAATTAAAAATACTCTATATTGACATTTCTCATATTCACATTAAGTTGAATATCTCTTGTTCTAGAAATGATAGTGTTATAATTCTTTCAACCTCTTAAAGTGTATTTGAAGCTTTTTAACATACTGTCAATAACTCCAAAAGTCAAATATCCGACTTGTTCCTTATTCACTCTGGTTGCCTCACTTTATCAAATGTAGCGGCAAATTTCAAGGCACTAAAATACACGAACACTACATAATATAATTCTTAGTTTACTTTCGACTGACAACTGTATGAAATGAAAAATTCATTAATAATCCTCGTTGTCACTTGGTGAAACAAATCAGCAACAACTGTCAATATTAGAGCCACAAGCTGAAGTCGGACTTCGGTCTCAGAGTCCGCAATGGAACATTCTCGACTTCTTCCTGAGTACTGTGCGCGGAGACGAAACAAGTGTGATGCGACCTGTCATCTTCGCAGCTTCCACCTTCCACCCGGACTGAGGTAAAATGTCAGAACGCGGATATATAATCCGAATTTGTTCCACACTTTCTGTGACTTTCCTAACAGACAACAATAGCGCCAGAATCTTTCAGAAAATACCCGCCCATCCCGTCATTACTGGCCATAACGTTAAACAACCTGGCACGGGAAAGTTAAGAAAACATCCCGATGCGCAGGAAGACTCGCGCAATTATTGTCTAACATCTGCAAAACTTGATTGTGGAAGGGACCCAAGACTAATGTCTGACAAT
>RQTK01000907.1:95430-110003 GCA_003991915.1 Elysia chlorotica
CTCCTCCTCCTCCTCCTCCTCCTTCTTTATTAAGTCCAAATAAACTGTTTAACTGTATCTATTTGTGTAAGATAATGCTGAAATTCTGTGTGTATACCTTATGTTCTATCTCACTCCATTAACTCAAAGTCTGTCCTTAGTAGATATGCAGCTGAAGCAGTAATCAGCTTGTTGAGGATTTAAGATCTTTTGCATGCGGTCAACTGACTTAAATTCCTTCCTGACCCCGCGCTCTTTTCTCAGATTACACGCGCAGCGCCATCGCCTTCACCATCATCGCGCTGGTCATCATGGTGATCGGCCACTTGTTTGCTTTCTATGCTCTGCGGCGTCCCAGGTACATCATCAAACGCTTGGTCGCCCTGCTGCACTTCATGTCCGGTAAGTCACAGTACATATAGTGGAGAAATCAATGGCTCAACATTTTGCTTCCTGAGGGAGTCTTATAGAGAGATCTGCCGCGGGGCATGTGGTGGAATTGAGTGGTCTAGCGTCTGATTGGATCAATTCAATAAGGCGTTACAAATTTTAAACGATATTAAATTGTAGGAAAAACATATGTTGAATTATTTTAACACAGATGTTCCTAATGAACTTCGAAAATAAATATGTGAGATGTCTGATGGGTTTATGTTTATTAAAGGTGAAGGCGAGTCAAATTTTTTATAATAGTACATTGAATTTCTTTTTTTTTTGTATTTGGTGCCAGGTGGCAGGCTACTAATGCAAAGGTTCAAGGTGTTCTTGTTTACTAAATCAATTGGCTATGTACTGTTACAGATCAAACTTCAAAATTATTTTTGCTTCCAGTGGTATTTTTGGTATATTTCTCTATTATTGTGTTAACTGTCAATGTGACACACTAGAAAAGGTTTTGGTTTCTCGTCATAAAACATTACGCAAAAATGTCAATTTACTTTATAATAAATTTGCTTTGTTATAACATTAATGATTATAATTATGGTTGGTCTGACCTTTATTATTTCACTCCACCCCTCCCCCAACCATCCCCTTCTTCGTTCTCTGCGTGTCATGATGACCAAAGCTGCGTGTATTCTGGTGCTGAATGAGGTCTTCGTGAAGACGGCAAACCACGAGAAAGACAATTACGACAAGGACCTCAACGACTCAAGCTTTAGCTATGGTTACAGCTACGTCTTCTCTTGGATTGTTTTCGTCATATTTGTGCTGGCGGGACTCACGTTCTTATTCACGTCTCACAAGAAGAAAGCTGAATATGCTGACGGCACGGAAGCGCTGGAAGACGAGCCCATGGAGATTCGGCGATAGCGCAGGCTGCAATGCTCTTGTTTATTTGTCTTCCAAAATTTTTCTAGGCCTCGACTGCGCATCTGTGTAGTTTGAGGCCAAACCTACTGTTTTCTGTAATGCCAAAACAACAAAAAAGTGACACATTTTATTCATGCCTAATTTGTATTTTTTTTTTTTATTCTTTAGTGAAGGAATGTCAGATTTGATCAGCAATTTCCTTTGTTGATGATTGTGTTTTTTCTCATTGAGAGGGTCTATAAATGAATGCCTGAGTGTTACAGATAACTGGAGTTGGAGGCAAAGTCATTGTTTGGCCTAAAAATTGAACCTTAATTCAAACATTATACAACGAGAAAAATTATTAAATTATTATGAACAATTCTTGAATGTGTGGTTTTGGTTTTGTTTAGGGTTTGGGGGGGGGGAGAGGTAAATTTGGCTGGTTTATGGAATTATGCAAAGAATTATTGCAAAGAGCCCTTGTATCTGTTTGCCATATTAAGTCCTTTGGTGTGTTATTCTGTGACAAAAATGTAGGCATCCCTGTTGATTTGATTTTGCACATATAAGAAGGAATAAAACACAATAATGTGAAGCATTCTTCATTAGAGAGCAGTAATAATAAGATATGCATTTGACAGGTTTCAAGAGTAAAAAGGCAGGATTCTCTATAGTATAAGGTCTTGTGTATGTGATGCCAAGATGAAGGCTTTAATTATTTCCTACCACTCTTATAACAGTCACAAAATCTTCGTATTTCCATTTGTGGAATATAAATGTTTGATTGGCAAAAAAATGTACGTGAAAATTAAAATATTTGTGTTGTTTTGCTTTATTACCACTGAACTTTCACACTTTTACACCCTAACTTTAAAAAATGTTGTTTTTTTTAATGACAGTTATTGTTTTCAATTATGAATAAATATTTTTCATATTTTCAGGTAAATAATTTGTGTATTTTAATTCAATTATCAACTTGATACATTAAGAACTGTCCCATTTTTTGTCTTTAATGATTATTATCTGTATGCAAAAGAAAAGAAACAAACAAGAAATGTTATTATTCATTTATATTTACTTTGTAACAAAATCTTGTTTTTAAATTAACAACAAAACAAAAAAAACCTATTGCATTATTTATCCATCAATTCATGAACTTAATAGTTTAAAAAAAAAAGCTTTGTATTTTTTAAGAAAGGCAAAAAATAATAAAATGGTTTCTTTAAAAATGAAAAAAATTACTTGCTGAGTAGACATATGAGTGTCTACTATAGCTATAAATCTTCTTCTTAATAAATTGAACGTTTGTCTCTTCATGTCTAAGAATATCCACAAGTTTTTATGACAAGAGCTTTACCCTTCATGCTTCAAATTGTAATTCCTCTTCACTGTGTTTTAGATGTTTCATGGAACACTGTTCTCATTTATTCTCTAAGCAGTTTGTAAAGTAGCCTACATTTTTTTAAATAAATTATAACAAAGTGCGAAAGTTGTGTGTTTGCAGTAATATGTTTATACGTGAAGACAGGTGTGATGTAAGCCTAGATAAATCTCTCCTAATTTAAGATCCAACTGATTTTTAATCTTTTTAGATGAATTTGCTGTTTGGAACATATAGGATCTTAAAATTAATACTATTCATTTATTCTTAGAACTCTCTATAATGGATTTGCAGTTGTTTAAAAATGTTAATAGTGAATAACGAATTATTAGACAATGTTTATTAACAAAAATTTGAAAATTTGGATATTTCAAAGCTTTAAGGCAGAGTGAACTAGATGTGTTTGAAGTATATATATATGGCTACTAGGGAGGAAAAGACCTAAGGGTAAAGCAAGCAGCTTCCAAACTCTGACGGCCCACTGTAATTTACAGTATTAAAGATACCCACTGTAATTTAGTATAAATATGAATATATGGTCACATGATTACTATTATAGCATATATACACGTCTTGTGGCATGGGGCTTGGGGCTTGGGGCTTCAGCCCCGTCCAACTACTCGGGCGAGTTCAGCACATGTATTGCTCTAGAATTATTTCATACATAATTCGATTATCTTTGTAGACACATGAATGTCCGAGGCAAGCTTTCACCTTGCATTGTCTCCCTGATTACACTGCTGAGGAACTATAACAATAGATCTACACGTTTCACATCTATTTGCATGACAGATAAAGCATTAATTGTGTGAAATTGTGCTGGATAAATAATAGATTTATGTCCATATTATTATAAAGATTTTTAGGGTTAGTTATTTACTTGAAACCACTTCAGTAGCCTGCCTGATGACAATAACCTTTAATAGTATACAGTAGGCTACATGTATAAACAAATTAGGCCCCCGTCAGCCACTGGAGTTTTCTTATTCATTACTTCAGTTTTAGAGGGAAAGCACAAATAAAATATTTAATTCAGTTTGCTTAAATGGAAAACTGTGAACAGTTTTTTTTTTTTTAAACTGTTGTAAATAACTAACTTCGTTAATTTGTAGTGGTGTAAAGATTTTAAAAATTTAACACAAAAAAAAACATTCTAGAGAGAGAGATCAAAAGCTGAGTAAGCCTGCTGTACGGCCTTCATGTGTTTTTGAAAAATTATCCACTATCAAAATGTGACCAATAGCAAAATTAAATTAAATCTATGAAGCCATCAAACTACAATGAAATGAATGGGCTTGCTTTAGATTATACGTGTGTTTTCCTCGAATGGTTCAGTATTTTATGTTCCAGAAGCCAAAGGTGGGTTAGTATTTCTTAATCAGGCAGCACAAGAATCATAATATGAATCATAGGCTGAAACGTAAGTGGATTTTGATGGGGGTGTTTTGTCTTTTTTTTTATCCGACGCAACTGATGGCATATGTCAGCCTAATCCTGAAATGCAACTTGATATATCGTTGTAAAGTTAATTTTTTTTTTGTTTTGTGTTTGTTAGAAACTTGTGCCCATTATATGCAGAAAGAAAATAATAAAACAGTTTATTATCTCAAAAAGCAAAATGGTAGCACAGTGATGATATAAAAATTCTGGAGTTGTCTTTTCATTACTATTACTTGATGTGGTCCGGAGAGATCCCAAAGAGATAATGATTATCATTATAATAGTAGTGTCAAGATAAAATAGGTAGGAACTGTAGATGTTTGAGATACTGGAGACCACTTCTATGGAGACGGACCCACTAAGATTGAGCTTTTCAATGCAAAATACTAGAACTAATGCAACCTGCAATGATTATTGATATTTAGATACCAGAAAAGGTTTTAAGGAATGTCATGCCCTTATTGATAGAATAAAAGGAGAGCAGAGAAATCTTTTCTTGAAGTTGAATGAATTCTATTCCATTGTCAGCACCAAGCAGTCTCATGCATTTGTTTTTCTTTCGTTTTAGTTTTTTTTAATTGCTTTTGCCTTTGTCTTGATCATAATGAAGCATCTACAAACTGTAAAGATGATGATGATGATGATGATGATGATGATGATGATGATGATGATGATGATGATGATGATGATGATGATGAAGATGCAAGCTTAAGGCACACTTAAAAGTTTAAATATTCACTTTTTGTACATTAACTTCATATTACATCAAGCTCTTAAAATTTGTATGATTCAAGATGTGCCTTGGACTGGAAATTGTATGTCTTTAGCCTACAACATTTCATATGTCCCTTGTTAATTAACTTTTGGTCCTTTTCTTTGAAAAAAGGAAACAATTCATTTTCAAACCACAATTTTTATGTATTAATTTTTGGATTGTGAATCGCAATCATGTAGGCTAGACCTAGCGTATAATTTTTTTGTGTCCAAATTAAAAAAAAAAAAAACTTTGTTCTATCATGATAATCTTTTACAAGTTGTATCTTTCTTAAATCCATATGATATTGTTTTTACTGTATTTTGGTCAATATGTAAAGACCTATATATTCATAAGTTGTTTTAATTTTTATTTTATTGATTTCATCTACACTTTAGATTGAAATTACGGTTATGATTATAGATAATTTATCCTGGTTATATCATTTTAACAAACTGCTGTCTTGTCTATAACTTAATATGTAGAATTGTTTTCCTCTGCTCTTTCATCTTGTGGTGGGCAGGGGGGGGGGGGGGGGGTATGTTTCACATTAAAAAAAATCCCGAAATTGAAACACTCTGTAAACTATCCCGAGCATACCATAATCTTTTAGAGGCCTCTTCACCAATCCGTTATTTATGCTCTTGAAATTCAACAAAAAGGCACGAATTTTTGTGTGGATTGTTTTTCACATTTGTAGAATGGTGTTTTTCTTTTCTATCCCTCAAATGTTTAATGTAGTTGTGTCATACATCTCTCAGACTCTTACCCAATCTAGGAATTTTACTGGCTGGCACTGGTGAAGCATTGCTTTTTTTTAACTGTAAGCAGACCTGGTGTTTGCTCTAATATTTACTTACGTCTCTTAAAACTTATCAATATAATAATATAAAAAAACTTGAGAATATTTTTACACAGTAGTGCTAGAATCCGTTTTTATTAATAACATCAATCAAATTTTTATGAAATGTCTATCTCACTCAATGATAATCATATTTGTAACAAAACTTTTATTCTTACTGTGGGAATGTTTGTTTCTAACATTTTCAAAAAATATCCTTTGCAACGAGCCTTGATCTACCATCAGTGGAAGTATTGCAGGTTTTGTTAGCTTCAGAGGCTGAGCAAGTTGAGTAAGTTGAGCTAGTAAAAGCGGCTGGAAGATATTCAAACTAAAAAAGTTATAACTTGTTGTACCTTTTATGATTTCCAACATTACATTTACACATTCTTTTAACCAACATTATTGATATATTTGCCCATGTATATTCTTTCCTTTCAATTTTTTGAATTTTGAATTTTAACTTTCATTAGTTCATATTTGTTGTCCTGCTGATAAAAGCACTATGCTGTTTTCCTATTGTATTAAACCATATCATATACTTTCTCAAATTAAATAAATACTTTGATTTTCAGTAAATATTGTACAAAATTATGTCCCAAACTATTCTATGACTTTACATGCACAATTTTAAATTATACTCTCCAAGTTTCTTTCATTTGATATTCATGATTAGGTTTTCATTGAAGAGCAATAAACAAAATAGTGCTCAGTTTCCATTTCAAGAAAGGAGACTGTAATATCTCGTCATAGAATCTGATACTTAATTAATATCATGCCTAGAAAGCCTTGTTACCTACAAAAAACATTATCCCTCCAGTTTAAATATTATGCATTCCTTCACCTCACCAGACTAGAGTCATTTTATGGCGGATGCCGACATTAATTTAATAATTGACATACCGACATTTTGTCTCTCTCAATTATATTATTATAATATGAAGAATTTTAGATTTTTACTACTACTACAATCACTACTACTGCGGCTACTGCCATAACTACTACTTTAACTACTACTACTACTACTACTACTACTACTACTACTACTACTACTACTACTACTACTACTACTACTACTACTACTACTACTACTACTACTACTACTACTACTACTACTACTACTAATACTACTACTACTGCTGCTGCTGCTTCTATTACTACTACTAATACTGCTACTGCTTCTTCATAAATGCCTGATAGTAAAAAAAATTTAGGGTTACTTTTACGATATCAGCTTTACAGCCATAATTCTGACAGACGATCAAAATATGATTAGCTATTGTTTGCTAGTGACTACCTGTTTTTTAAGCAAATGTCAAATATAGACCATTTTTTCTTTACTAATTTTTATAGTTGTAATTTTGCAATAAATATCCGGTACAAAGAACAAAAAGAAAAAAGAAATGAGCTGGTGCATAAAAGTATAGCTATTTTATGGTGTCATACTGTAGCTA
Source organism: Elysia chlorotica (assembly GCA_003991915.1). Lineage (NCBI taxonomy): Eukaryota > Metazoa > Mollusca > Gastropoda > Plakobranchidae > Elysia > Elysia chlorotica. Next base: position 102,573 of record RQTK01000907.1, read on the forward strand.
AGGGACCCAGTTATAATGATGACATTAATGTTAGCCTTGATTTTCACAATATTAATTATAACGTCTATGACAACAATTTTACAATTTGTTTAAAAGATATGTGTGCATACATCATTACTTTTTAAACCAATTGTTAGAACTTTTTTTACCCTACAATTCTCAATATTGTACTATGACACAGATTTCATGTGAGATATTCAACATATGCCTACCAGCACACAATAATACTTTGATTATTTTAGCACAATTATTGATATATTTTCTCTTTCTTTCTTTGGTTCTTGATGCTTATAGACAATCTGCATTGGCTGAGAATAATCTTTATCAGCCTTGGTTGAGTACCATATGATCTATCGCGTGTTGACTTTGAGATCCTATAAGACTTTGAGATACCTATAAGACTTTGAGATACCTATAAGAGGACAACATTTTTTACCTACAATTTCCTACACTGTCTTTTATTGACTCAATCGACCTGTTTGAACTTTTACTCCATGCATGGCTTCTTGGTTGTGTTTCTGTGTTATTTTTTAAACTTTGTTACTCTATAAAACACTGCAATCCTTCAACTGATTTTATTCCCATAAAAATAAAGCGTGTATGATTTCCAAAAATGTCTTTGTCATCCTGTCTGTCAGTACATCTGTTTAAAAAAAGTTCCATTTTACTGTGTTATTGGAAGTGAATTTTTTAAATGAAGAGATTAGACTTGAAGAAAAAGATTTTTTTTCCCACGGTGAAATAGATGTTATGGGTTGGGCACGATGATGATAAACGTAAATTTGTATTAAAAAAATAAGTAAATATTTAATTTAGTAATGGCTTTAATAAAAGTATACATTATAAGACTACATGGGAAAAGGGGCGGTAGTCACAGAAAAGACGTTTTGAGAAAATGCAAAATAAAACTTTTCAAGTCCACCGTAACATACAAACAAGTTCTAATAACTTGAGTACGCTCTTTCCCAAAGTTTTACTATTTGAAACTGACTTCATAAATTTTGGAAGGCATGTTCTAATTTTTAAGGAGTAAAATATTAACACCTGCAGGTACTGTTCGGACAACTGCCCGTTTTCCCCTGTACGCTCCATATATCTCTTAAAATTCTATTGACAGCTTAATTTTTTGTTTTGTTTTACTTTCATATCAATTTTGAAAGTCGCAAAATAATTTAAAGTTGTTTGAAAACCCAATTGTGACTTCTACCACACCACCATCTTGTGGATAACTGCCGTTTTTACTGACCCTCTCCCACAGTACAGCTTATAATTATTTTACTGCTTTTTCCGGTGACTACCAGCTTTTAAATTTGTTGTTGCTAAAATCCACTTACCCAGAGCAATCTTATTGTAGGCCCCTAATGAGCCATTGACTAGGGGGGATAACCCAGACATTATTAAATTGTGACTACTTCACTTTTCCCCTGTAGTCTTATAATCTGACAACATAAAAACAAGAACAATACTCTTTAGAAGTTATGAAGTAACAACAAAATGAAACTTGGTTTCTTTTTTATATCTACTCGGTGGTGAATCACGTCCATTTTATTATTTTAAAATAATAAATATACATGTACATATATTTTGAAGATAACATAATATAATCTAATTCAACGGCCAACATTTATCGGATTTATAATAAGCAACAAGCACAGTTTGTATATTCAACATAGATTTCAGGTTTTCATTTATATTGTTTGTATACACTATTGCCAGCTTATTGAATTTAGCTTAAAACACAACTTGTGTAAAGTTCAAAATACATTTGAATTTCTTCCCAAGTACTTCAGCACTGCTGCAAGCTATAGTAACATACAGTTAGGAGCAAACAGTTTACGCCTTGGAGCATAACAAATCTTGCAGCAGTCTCAGAGAAGGGAGGGAGAATGATAACAGTCACATTACAAAATACCAATCACTTCATAATATGAAACGATACAGCTTTGGCCAAAACTCTGTCAAAGTTTTAATCAGGAAAGATCTTCATGAGAAAATAATTAATATTTATTTGAGCAATCAATGGAACCATCTGAAACATCATCAATTAGTACATTGATTTGTGAATTGTCTTGAAATCTGCTCGATTAGATTTGGGAAGGGCATTCAGGAAACAAATATTGCAACAAAAATGTCTCACCATCTTAGCATATCATGTAAACAAAGGACAAGAACGGCAGTATGAAAAAATTCAAAAACAAAAAACTATTAAAACTTATACATAGAGAGTTTTGAGTTTAGATATTGCTGTTTTGGAATCTGTGTGAATAAAATATAATTGTGAGCGTCTTTATGTTAAATATAAAAATTTGTCAAGATCAAGGCACACATTGCAAACATCCGGCATTTTCTAAACTTCCCGTAAAGATGGCAGAATGTAAGATTTCAGATTAGCAAAAATAACACATTGCACTTGTACAGAAGTGTATGCTTGTATTGCCCAAAAGTATTTATATAATTTAAAATTGACTCAAGTCTTGTCACGAAAATAAAAAGAAGAAGTACACAAAGATATGTATGTTGTAGTAATAAATGACTTTAAAAGGCAGGACTAAGGCGGCCATATTAGATGAAATGTTTGGATTGAGATTCAATGGATTTACTTTGCCGAAAAAGGTTTTCAACTCTATTCCTGAAATAGTAAAAGAAAAAAATGACAGAGATGAATAAAGTATTAATTTTTTTCTTGAAAATGTTGTTTTTGGGGTTGTTTTTTCTTTCAAGATTTTGTTTGAAAATAAAATCAAAAAGCTACTTATTGGTCCTACTAAGCTTGAATTTATAACTTCCCTCCATATTAGGAATTTGAAATACCCACCTCATTTAGATTTTTTAAAAGTCTTTTTAAGACATTTCTATTCAATCCACAGAGGAGCAAAATTTTCCTAGTAAAACGAACCATCATACCAAATACAATCGTTACTTCCTCAACTAAGAGCTGAAGAAATAAGAACGTAGTAAGACTATACAAAAATAAAAGTCTCTTGGCTCTTTTTTTCTGAACTTTCAACATGAGGGAAAATGTCACAAGGAAATCTTAAAACGAGAGTTAATCTAGGCAGGATCTTTTACTAAAAATTATTAAAACAATAACTTTGGTGGTAGATGATCCTAAAAGCGGGGATTATTGGTTTCATTGAGCAGTGAAAGGTTTAATGACACAGCAATGGAGGTAATTCAACTAAACCATATCTGGGAATAGTATTAAAGTTGTTGTAGCATTGAAGTTATCGTAGCAATCACAGTTTGAGTATAAAACAAGAAATAACTTGAAACGATAATGAGGGAAAGGGAACAGTTCCTTGTAACATCAAAAATATCAGAGGGTCTTCAGCATCATAACAGCTAATTATCTATGTTTCTACAATACATGTGGAGATACGTTTAATATCATGCCTGGTGATTGAACATGCACCCATAATTCACCCATTCGATGGTGAAATATGCTGTTCATTGCTGATGTGTGTTGACCATTCTTTGATGAATAGCATGGTGAGTTGTAAGAGGTAGTGTGTGGTCAGTGTGTGATCAGTGGCTGTAACAGTGTGAGTAGTTCGCAATCAGTGAAGGTAGGTACATGTGGTACTTTGTAACTTTACGGTACTTTGTGAAACGCTTTTGGTCCATAATAACGTGGAAGGAAGTGATCAAGGATAGTGGTGATCATTGGTTGTCACTAATAGTAAATAGTAAGTATTGAACCAATGTCATTCTGTGAGTGGTGAAAGAAATTCATTTGCAAAAACGGTGAGGAGCAAACCATGAGTTCTTTGTAAGTTATTGTACTTGGTTGTGTTAAGAAAAAAAGAAGGCACCTGCTAATAGTTTCTGTGTGCTCACTGTGCTGTAAATAATAAAAAGGGTGATATAAGATAGAAGAAAGAGAGAGCGAGAGAGAGATAGATAGACATATAGAAGAATGACAAAGAGATACATTGAGGGAGAGAGAGAGTGAGTCAGTGAGTGAGTGTTGGGAGTTAGGCGAACAAGGAGTTGGATGAAGTGGCAATAGATGTATCACTTCTCTAATGTTTAAAAGCCACATATCTCCGAATACATCTCTTATTGTGCTTATAAATATTGTGTTAACAATCCCATGACAATAATTATAAGATAATGATAGAAACAATCATATCTTTGATTTTAATATCAAGAGAGGAAAAAAGTGATGAAAACAAAATTCACAGAAATAGTGAACTCTCGGATGAAATTGGTTTCAAGTGGTAAGATCTTATACTTAGACCACTGTACTATTTCAGTTTTCTAATAAGGTATTAACTTGACCATTTTTTTATAATTTGTTTTTTTGTTTTGTTTATTTGTTTACTTTTTCTTTCCACAATTGTAATTTGCTCAGTGTCGAACTAATACGATGCCAAATTTTGATAATTTATGAAAAACCTCCAAAACATAACAGAAGAGACTTATCAGAGAAATGTGTACACTCTTATCGTCACTTATTGAGGCCGCATCAAGCTCAGTCAGTACTGCTCTTCACAGACACGCACATGATCCGAGGTTCGGATCTCTGGGGAGGCCTCTTATAGAAAACCTAAGAAATGTACAACCAATCGGACACTGCGTCATGACTTATGCGTTTGGTCCATGCAGTCTGCGTGTTTTTCAAGGTGAGAGATTCGCAATGGAATGTGTGGTCATGAAATCAAGTTTAAGTATATAAGTACAGGGAAAAGAATAGCAGCAAAAGTCTACGAAATCAGTGAATTTCTAGACACAGTCCTGCTAAACATGACGTTGTTGTAAAATATATAACATTTAAAATTTTAGCAGAGCAGCTTTAGGCTTCTTCTCATGTTAACAATTTGTTTTCTGAAGATGGCTTCTGTTCACCATTAGCCCTTTGTGTTTATTAATCACTATAATTAACTTTAATTTCAGTCACCATTTTTAAGTACATATCTTGCGTGCTGGTCTCCTATCATTATTATTATTATTATTATTATTATTATTATTATTATTATTATTATTATTATTATTATTATTATTATTATCAAAAATAATATTTTATGATTTCATCATTATTATATTACTGTTAATCCTGCCTCACAAAAGTTATCTTCTTTGTCATCGTTACAACATAGTCTTTGCCATGATGACGCGCAGCGCGCGGGAGACACACAGCCAGATGATGCAGGCGATTCCACAGGCAAACACGCCCACCCAGGCCAGAGGGACCGCGTAGCCCAGAGAGACGTCTCTCGCCGGACACACCCGCGCTGGAATCTCGTCCAGGGCGTAGCACTGGTACTTCTCGTAGTGGTCTTTGGTGTGGAACATGGACAGGCCAAACACACTCTTGTTCCGACCCAGCCTAATTTTTTCCCCTCCCCATACCCATTTGTAGTCAATATCCCGGATGACATTACACTTCCCGTCGCTTCCGAGAATAACCACAGAGCGTGATTCTTTCATTGTAATCATTTTTACATTAAGTTTACTCCAAAAGTCTGACGCTGAGCATTACCCAAAAGCTTTGTCTCTAAATAATGTTGCCAAACACTCAGACCAAGAATTCTGGCTCAGATAGAAGGGTAGGAAAGGGAGACACATTAGTAATACTGCCGCCACAGGTTCTAATGCCACAAAGCACAATTTTTAAATCTCAAACATTTTATTATATAAGAAAATATCGGATGAAGTAGAAGCTTCATAGGGAAACTTTATAACAATGGACGTTTTAAGTAATACTGATCATCAGCCACCAGATACAGTTTTGATACTGACTCACTTGCCATGAGATACAGTTTTGATACTGACTCACTTGCCATGAGATACAGTTTTGATACTGACTCACTTGCCATGAGATACAGTTTTGATACTGACTCACATGAGATACAGTTATGATACTGACTCACCTGCCATGAGATACAGTTATGATACTGACTCACCTGTCATGAGATACAGTTACGATACTGACTCACTTGCAATGAGATACAGTTATGATACTGACTCACTAGCAATGAGATACAGTTATGATACTGACTCACTAGCAATGAGATACAGGTATGATACTGATTCACCTGCCATGAGATACAGTTATGATACTGACTCACTTGCCATGAGATACAGTTACGATACTGACTCACCTGGCATGAGATAAAGTTATGATACTGACTCACCTGCCATGAGATAAAGTTATGATACTGACTCACCTGGCATGAGATAAAGTTATGATACTGACTCACCTGGCATGAGATAAAGTTATGATACTGACTCACCTGGCATGAGATAAAGTTATGATACTGACTCACCTGGCATGAGATAAAGTTATGATACTGACTCACCTGGCATGAGATAAAGTTATGATACTGACTCACCTGGCATGAGATAAAGTTATGATACTGACTCACCTGGCATGAGATAAAGTTATGATACTGACTCACCTGGCATGAGATAAAGTTATGATACTGACTCACCTGGCATGAGATAAAGTTATGATACTGACTCACCTGGCATGAGATAAAGTTATGATACTGACTCACCTGGCATGAGATAAAGTTATGAGGTATGATACTGACTCACCTGCCATGAGATACAGTTATGATACTGACTCACCTGCCATGAGATACAGTTATGATACTGACTCACCTGCATGAGATACAGGTATGATACGGACTCACCTGCCATAAGATACAGTTATGATACTGACTCACCTGCCATGAGATACAATTATGATACTGACTCACCTGCCACAAGATACAGTTATGATACTGACTCACCTGCCATGAGATACAAGACTCCAGTGACCATGCAGGAAGCCACCTGCTTGTTAATGAGGCCAATGATGCCCACAATGGCAGCAGCGGTTAAATCAATGACAACAACTATGTAACATGAGGCAGCCGAGTTTTGTAGACCTGTAAAATACAAAGTTTTTACATTTGATTATATGAAAATTGTGTTTGTGCTATAGAAACACATGTCAATTATTTCACATGTTTTCCCAAACAAAAAAAAGATTAACATTCGTCATCGTTACGTGATAGAAATCTCTCTTGAATTGTTTTCGAATTCAGGATATTTAAATATTTTAGCATAGTGATAATGTAGAAGATCATTACTGCACGGACTTTACATTTGACAGTTAACAAGATTAATATTGCACACATTGTGCGCTGTTTTGTTATGACAAAAATTTTATGAGAATAATTGAGATTTTATATATGTTCTATTCCCGCTTCATTTATGAAAAAAAATCCTAATTTTCTGCCTATATTTAAGTCTACAAAATCTCGTACTAGCAGCATGTTGCTCTGGACATTCGAACCCTTTAATCCTGTTGAGCAATCCCATGGTGGGCGAGTTAGCCCAGTAGCGGGGGTGCAGCTCATATTGAGGGGGATGCAGCTCATATTGAGGGGGGTGCAGCTCATATTGAGGGGGGTGCAGCTCATATTGAGGGGGGGGGGGCTG
>RQTK01000907.1:110164-149267 GCA_003991915.1 Elysia chlorotica
CTGCTCGTGTGGAGGGGGGGCAGCTCATATTGAGGGGGGGCGCAGCTCATATTGAGGGGGGTGCCTGTTCGATCAACAAACGGTTTGCCTTGTTCTCTTGAGTCCATACCAGTATACCGTGATCGGCTGAGCCCAAGGTCCTAGTTTCCCTACTCTATGTCTGTTTGACAGAACATAACATTGTCAGACATCAGTCTTGAGACCCATTCGCGATACAAACTGGTTGCCAATAGCATGCGTTATGAAACAAACAAACCTGGTCAGATACATCTCGCCTGTCGTCCTAAATCATTATTGAACGACTCACCGAAAATTAAAACCATCTAGTATTGTTGAATATCCAGCCAATGTCATCGACCCACATTATAAAAGTCAACCTGTCATCGCAGTCGTTGAATTCTGGAACTGCATTAAAATAGTTAACATTATTTTCGCTACAGGTTATGACAACTCACGGGCAATTTGCTTGGAGCCGTGGCTGAGGTTCTGAGAATCCTCGTCATAATCCGTGACAAACGTGAAACACTGGCGCCCGTTGAAGTTGGACTCGCTCCACTGCATCCGGTCGCGAAGCTCGTCTGATCATGGCAAACACATATCATTTAAAAAATACTTTTATAATAGTATCCAGTAACCCATTAAACAGCACCCAGTATTTCATAATCACATCTCTCTGATGAACATAAATTTTATTATAGTTCCATAAAAGATAAACGTAATTATATCCGCACTTATGAAGACAACGTAAACCTCATCATATATCAGTGAAGAATAAATCATGTTGCACTCATGAAGGCAAAATTATCATAGTCTGGCGGGAGCTTAGACATGTTTATTTCAAAGAAATTTAAACGGTTTTTAAGAATATCAACTCCTAAAACAAAATCATATTTAAATCATGAACAAATATGACCTTGACCCCTGCGATGACCTTGACCTTACCCGTGAGGCTGTCGAGACTATTCTCGGTATCTCCAAAGATCCTATTTTTATAGACAGTTTGCAAACGGAAATAAAACTGTTAGAATAAATGGCTGAGTTTGATCCATCCCTATCAGACCATAGTGCGCGGCGTAACAACAAACGGACGTAGGCACACGCCATATATGTCCCCTAATAATTTTGATGAGTTTGCAGAAGTGGTACCAAAGTGAGACCGGTTATCATTGAAGATATCATTCATTATTTAAAAGGTCAAAGATGCAAGGTACCACAGTATTAGTGTTGATTCCACCCCCGACATACCCCACACCAATCAACAAAAAATAATTTATCGTTACATCAGTAAAGCTGGTCTAACTGTAGAGAAATTTAAACCACGATCCCAATAGAAGCACACGATGCAGAGTCTCTCACGTCAGAAATTCTGACAACTTTGGACAAATTTAGACTGGAGCCTCGAAACTGCCGTGATCAAAGCTACGATAATATTAGTAACATGATTGGAAGGCTCAGTGGTGAACAAGCCCGTATCAAAGAGGTAAATCCCAAGGCTTCCTTGGTCCCCTGCTCAGCCCATTCTCTGAATCTGGTTGGTGTTTGTGCAGCTGAATGGATGGATGGAAGCGGCATTATTTCTCGGATTCGTCTAAGCATTGTACACCTTCCTTTCAAGCTCCACACGATGTGAAACGTATCGACGGCCCTACACAGTTGAGAATAAACACCTTCCTTGTCATCGTTGAATGCCTTTTGTCTAAACTTGAAAATCGAGGAAAAATCTATAAGGCTGTGGCTCAAGATTTTTACACTCTCTTTTATCTGCACAAGAATTCTGACAACAGCAATTTGTTGTACTTCCAGCCCTACGTGACTGTCCTAATTTTAAAGTAAATTGAGTCACCAAGACTAGTTTCTTGACTTTAAGTTTCGAATATAACGTTAGTTTCATATAGCTAGTATTAGGATAATAATGATGATAATCTAAGCCTATGGTGATGATTTCCAATCCCATCTATAAAGTATCCTTGGAGTAATGTCGTCAGTCCTTAAAAATAGCACTTATTTAAAAAAATAACTTTTATAATAGTATCCAGTAACCCATTAAATAGCACCCAGTATTTCATAATCATACTTCTCTGCTGGTGAACATAAATTTAATTATAGTGCGATAGAAGATAAACGTAATTATATCCGCACTTATGAAGACAACGTAAACCTCATCATATCTCAGTGAAGAATAAATTATGTTGCACTCATGAAGGCAAAATTATCATAGTCTGGCGGGAGCTTAGACATGTTTATTTCAAAGAAATTTAAACGGTTTTTTAGAATATCAACTCCTAAAACAAAATCATATTTAAATCATGAAAAAATATGACCTTGACCCCTGCCATGACCTTGACCTTACCCGTGAGGCTGTCGCAGGTGCGCCAGAGGCCGCTGTTGGTCTTGTAGAGGAAGTAGCTCTTGTTGTTGGGCTGGCTGTCCACATACTCGTCATAGCGGTAGAGGATCGGCTTGCCGGACAACTGGTGGATGCGGCACTCCACCTGCGATCCGAATCTGGACACGGAAAGTAACAAGTTCATCACCGCTTGACATGTATCGATCCTGGTCATGGTATAACATTTAGGCTACAACAAGCTCTTTAAATTGGTCATTTTAATGCACAATAATTGACCTACAGGTAGTGTCGGTGCAGGTATTAATGTAGCCGGCTGACACATAGGTCATGGTACCCCCACTTTGTCTATGTAAGGCAGCGTGTAAGATTGTCAGACTTACGTCTCAGGATACATCCGCGATATTGACAAGCTGCTCACGGTGGTTGTTAAGACACGAAATAACCAAAGCGACACTTATGATCGCTTGTCACGCAATCGGCTCTGATAAAAAAACAAAGTTTCAACAATCCCTTTAAAAGGGTCACTCTGACACAATCATAGTTTGTTCGATGTCAACGGTGACAGCATCCTTGTTTTGGTATGTCAGGATCCCGATCGATTTGTGTGTCAGCAGGACTGGCGGCTCAAGTTAGCGCACATACAGTAGGCCTGCGCCCCTTGTTTCTCGTGTGGTAACAGATACAATTGTCAGACATAAGTATCGTGGCGCATCCACGGTATCAACGAACCAACCAATCAACAACCACTGCTATATACTCTCCCAGTTCTGATAATTATAGTTGAAAATAATGGGGTTTTATTTCTTTTTCAAATGTTGCTGATTGAATCCTACCTGTATAATGGTTAGGACGCATCTAGTCTCTTGATTGATCAAACAGTTCCTTTATTCCTAGTCTACTGATCGCACGTATTATTTGTTGATGCTATAAAGTCTATATTTCCGTATGTCGAGTACGCGCAGTTATTGTCTTTTCGTCCTTTCCGTTATGAGCTTACTCTTCAATTGCTTGTTGTTTTGTTTTTTTTTATATAAAGGTTTAAAGTGTATCTTGTTGTTTCTGAATGCTATTATCCCGTTCCTATGGGACTGTATCATTGAAATCCGTTCTAATTCCGTCTAGTATTTTAAGTTACCTGTGCGCGCCAGCGATAAGTGACGTAGGGCGACGGTGATAGAACTACAACCGTACATGTAAAGAGCGGAGAAATAATTATCGAGCTCCTCTTGCGATTGAACAAACACGGTGGGTATAAACAAGGTGCGGCAAGGAGGGGGGGGGAGAGAGAGAGAGAGAGAGAGAGAGAGAGAGAGAGAGAGAGAGAGAGAAGACAGACAGAGAGAGACAGAGAGAGACAGAGACAGACAGAGAGAGAGAGACAGAGACAGAGACAGAGACAGACAGACAGAGAGAGACAGAGACAGAGACAGAGAGAGACAGAGAGTGAGAGAGAGAGACAGAGACAGGGAGTGAGACAGAGAGACAGAGACAGAGCCAGAGAGAGACAGAGAGTGAGAGAGAGAGAGACAGAGACAGAGACAGAGACAGAGAGACAGGGAGTGAGAGAGAGAGACAGAGACAGAGAGACAGGGAGTGAGAAAGAGAGAGAGACAGAGACAGAGAGACAGGGAGTGAGAGAGAGAGAGACAGAGACAGGGAGTGAGAGAGAGACAAGGTGAGATAGAGAGAGATAGAGAGAGAGAGAACGGAGAGATAGAGAGAGAGAGATACATATTTCGGCTAAAAAAGTAAGACTAAGGCCAGAAAACAATCCTGTACAGTACACGGTGATAGAGATACAGTACGTGTGCCGAGGTCTACATAATGCGTTGCTTTCAAATAAAAGAACTAATCCGTGTAAGGCTATAACTCTCTCTAAGTATTCCATCGTTAAATTTTTAACGCTAAAAGCCTTCTTCCCACCATTCTCGCCAAGATCTTTCAGAGTGTACCAAACCAGCTGCCTATCATCCCACGTTATTTTAACTATAATACGACTCTTTATGTCCCTTTTTACTAACATGGCTTTTATCTATCAGTAAATATATCTCTACGCCATTTCTCCATTACTCCACATAACATGTGTCTATATTTCACAAACCTACTCGTCGTTTTTCTCCATCTTGCCTTTACGTCCCGTATGATGCCTTCATCTTGCCTTTACGTCCCGTATGATGCCTCCATCTTGCCTTTACGTCCCGTATGATGCCTCCATCTTGCCTTTACGTCTTGTGATGCCCCCCACCTAGCCTTTCTGTCTTTACGATGGTTCATTTCTCAAGCACTATTCCACTTTATGTGGTAACCAAGGACTACTAGTTTTGGTAATCCGTGATGGTAACGCATCAAAGAATCTGTGGATCATTCTTGTCTAACTAATCGATAAATCGACTTCTGTTTCATCTAACAAGCTCAGGCACAGTTGGAGAATATTGATCGACCTCTCTCAATCTCTTTATTTCTCTGTGCATTTCTACTCCTCACCTCTCTCTCTCTCTCTCTCTCTCTCTCTCTCTCTCTCTCTCTCTCTCTCTCTCTCTCTCTCTCTCTCTCTCTCTCACACACACACACAATACACATAATTTGTCTCCTCTTCCTCCCTGTCTATGCCTTTGTATCTGTCTCTACATCTGTCTATCTTTCTCTGAGAGAGAGAGAGAGAGAGAGAGAGAGAGAGTGAGAGAGAGAGAGAAAGTGTGTGTGTAAAGAAGAAACCCAGAAGTATTATGCAGTAGATAATCGATTTAAGATGAAAAAAAGATAACGGTTTTCGTTGGGGAGTAATATTTATAAAATCCCTCTACTAAATCCTTGATTTCAGGTGTTAACTATGAATCAGTCGTTTGAAGTGGAAGACTATAGATAGTGAAATCTGTTATCAAAAGGTTCATGTTACTTTCATGTTAACAAGAACAACAACAACAACAACAAAAACAACATCACCAACAGAAACAACATCAACAACAAAAACAACATCACCAACAACAACAACAGCAACAACAACAACAACAACAACAACAACAACAACAACAACAACAACAACAACAACAACAACAACAAAACGAGCGAGTTATTCTATAAATACGACTATAAAAAAACATTTTGAGCTTCAGCGGACAAGAGAAAGAGACATAGACAAGCAGAGACAGGAAGAGAATAAGAAATAAGAGCGACAAAGAAGGTGAGAGAGGGGGAGAGAGAGGGGGGCAGAGACAGAGAGACAGATAGAGGCAGACAGACAGACAGACAGAAGATAGACGGACAGACAGACAGACAGGCATAGATAAAGAGACAGAGACAGAGACACACAGACAAATACTGACTGAGTTATAACATATTTAACCACTATCTAAAAACTCGGCGCGACATAATGGAGTTCTACCTTTTACAAGTCATGAAACTGCCGCACACTTAGGGTGGTAAGTACAACTTCATGGTAGCTTACGACTCGTCGCAAGCCTTCTTATTTATCAACTCTCTGTATCTTACGATTAGACGTTGTTCTTACGGGCGTGGTAAGAAGTGAAGCAAACTATTCTGATATTATATTTAAACGTTTCATAACGATCGATCGCTTTGTGACGACACGTGAGCTGCGAAGTTCGGGCTCTGATGGATTGGATTGCCCTCTACAACGGAACATTTTTTGTCTACCTTGATTTTCATTTCCGGTGCCTTTCTTTTCTTTTTGTCGTTTTATTGTTCTACTTGTTAACAATAATTGTGATTGTTGTTGTTATTGCTAATAATGTTGTTGTTGTTGTTGTTGTTGTTGTTGTTGATATTGTTGTTAATGTTTTTAATATTGATATTGTTGTCAATGTCACTAATATCTTCTTCTTCTTCTTCTTCTTCTTCTTCTTCTTCTTCTTCTTCTTCTTCTTCTTCTTCTTCTTCTTCTTCTTCTTCTTCTTACTCGTCCTAAGACAGGCGAATAAAAACGCTACGACTCGTCCTAAGACAGGCGAATAAAAACGCTACGACTCGTCCTAAGACAAAAGAATAAGAAGGCTACGACTCGTCCTAAGACAGGTGAATAAAAAGGCTAAGACTTGTCCTAAGACAAGTGAATAAGAAGGCTACGACTCGTCCTAAGACAAGTGAATAAAAAGGCTACGACTCGTCCTAAGACAAGTGAATAAGAAGGCTACGACTCGTCTTAAGACAAGTGAATAAGAAGGCTACGACTCGTCTTAAGACAAGTGAAATAGAAGGCTACGACTTGTCCTAAGACATACGAATAAAAGTTACGACGAGTTGTACTTACAACCTATTGTGCATGCATTGGTTATCCATAGACTATCTCACGTTAATTTCAGGGAATCGTTGGTTTCCACTGTGGTCCTTGTAGTTCTAACAGAAAAACGTTCATGTCTTTTTAATTCGTCATTAGCCAACCAATAATTTCACTTGAAACATAATTTAAGGGTTCCCGTTTGATAGTCTGATATAACACACCTGGCCCCAACGCTTGACATATATGTATGTAACTAAGGTTGTGTTCAATGATTGAAGGTATACATTGTAATTCATTGGTTGTTAATTCCTCACAGTAACCGTCATCATAATCATCATCAGTATTGTCGTCATCATCATCATCGTCATCATTGTCGTCATCATCATCATCATCATCACCGTCATCATCAATATCATCATCACCATCATGATCAGTATTATCCTTCTCGTCGTCATCATCATCATCACCATTGTCATCATCATCAATATCATCATCATCATCATCATCATCATCATCATCATCATCATCATCATCATCATCATCATCATCATCATCATCATCATCATCATCATCATCATCATCATCATCATCATCATCATCATCATGATCATCATCATCGTTCAGTTGGGGATTATACTCCCGCTGTCGCAGCCACGTTTCATTTTTCTCCCACTGTTCGGATCGGTGTCAGTGAAATGTGATGGGCCAAGTCCCAGACTTCCGGCTCTGAGGTCTCCTGGTCGTGTAGAATAACTTCCCTTAGAACTTTTGAGATGTTTGAAAACAATCAAAGATAACCATCCACGCCATTTCATTTCGCCTTTCATTTTATTTCGTTGCCGCAGTATTATTGTTCTAAAGAGACATTTTCAGAATATATGAGTTGAATTCACTGTTAACTCCTGGTATGATAATTGTTCTAGCTAGAGTTACTTTAAACAGAAATAATGCACTCAATATCACTAAATTCTCAAATTAATTTGGTTCCAAGTGCGTCTGAACCTTTTTTTTTTTTCTTTTTTTTTTCGTAACATTTTGTCAATATCGGGTTAAATCTAAATGTTCAATCTATATTTATTTTCCATACTATTCTCAGCCAACTCGGCATCTACAACAGACAATGCGTGTTTTATTTGGTGCTTTGCGTACTCACGTGCACGAGTTGTTGACGGTGACGATGACGTCATGCGAGAACGTGCTCGTCTCCCAGGAGTCCCCAGCCACAGCCACAAGCACGATGAGCGTGGCCACCAGGCCCACGGATAGCGCGCACGTGAACAGAATGAGGAGCGGGGAGACCATGCCTCAGTCTCCACACACCCGCCACGCAGCAAATGGTGCGGAACCAAGTCACAGAATTACTTAGACACAAGTTTGTCCACCAAGATTTTAACTCTCCGTGCAAATTTAAGTTTTCTCCATTCTTGGATTAAAGAAAAATGTGGTATAGCGAAAAACTCCAATCAATGTATGTTATTTGCCCACAAGCAGGAAATCCAAGTGTAATATCTATCAGCTGGTGTCTCCGTTTCCATAAAGTAATTTTGGAAAAACCATCAAGGTTTTGAAATGACTGCAGTCCTCCATTGATTTTCCATCGCTTAAGCTGGTGAATTTTCCTGGCTATGAATGGCTAGATCTACCAAAATTGGTATGATATAAAGTCTTTGAGGGTGTTTGATCGATATTTCAAATCTGAGAACAAATCATAGATAAAATACAAAGCTGGTGGCAAATGCTTCAGTAGTAGACGTAAAGTTATTGTAGTAAATGCAGTAACAGAAATGATAGTAGTAGCAGCAGCAGCAGCAGTAGTAGTAGTAGTAGTAGTAGTAGTAGTAGTAGTCGTAGTAGTAGTATATAAAATATGACTTTTCAAAAGGTTGTTATTGAAGTCAAGATTTACTGGAAAAAGCCTATGGCCCGTCATAAATAAACCGCAACCAATTTATTCATTTAACATCTCATGATAAAATGAGATAATCAAGATGCAGGCTATTCATACTGATGACAATTTTGATTTACGCGGAAACCTCTGGCATTATTGAATAATCCAAGCCTACACTTGCAATATAATGTTCAATTACATTTTTAATAAGCCTATATTAGTGTATATTATTTCCATCCCCAAATGGGTTCTCTTCCAGAGCACCTTACCTACTAAGGTCAGGAAGATCGACTCACCAAATTTATAGCATATAAATTATTTTAGATTGGCAAGAGCCCTATGAGTCACGCTCTGGTTTTCCTTAAAGCTAAAGTCACACAAAAACTTGATTGTTACTAAATAGAACCGACTCTTTATCTTCGATCCTTGACAAAGTCACACAAATACTTGATTATTACTAAATAGAACCGACTCTTTATCTACGATCCTAGACATTGATCTACAGGAAAAGCGATTTCCCTGAATAATGAATGGCAGGTTGAAACTTAACACATCTCGAACCCTCGCCTAACAACTTAGAAGAGCTTAACGGGACAGATACTGCGTCTCTAAAGCATTCCTTCACTGTCCGTGTCGCCGAAGAGTTGAAACTGTTGCCGAAGTCCCATATTATATATAATTATTCTAAAGGACAATGTTTATCGTTGCTAGGCCATGTGAATAATCCAACATGGCCGCGAAAGCAGTATGTGTAGTGAGGGTTTACTTGTAGTGGCTTAGTCCGCCGAGATGGTGACCAGCCGCCTGAGAGGGTGAGCGGTATCGGCAGATTTAAGTCGTCAGAGCGAGCACATCCGCTTATGTAGTGCAGAGCTTTGAGGTCCCCTGGGGATTCCAGTAGCTGTCACAGTCGCTTTAGTACTGGTAACTGGCAGGCTGCTACTACTGTACTAGTGCCAGCGGTGGAGGTGGAGGCGGCGTCGCGTCTGCTCAGATTAGAATCAAGGCCTGGAGTCGGCCAGTTTATTCCAGCCTTTAGTGTAACGATGGGAGAGAGAGGGAGAGAGGGGGGAGAGAGAGAGAGGGGGGAGAGACAGCCCCCTCTCTCCCTCCCTCGCCACTCTATCTCTCCCTCCCTCCCTCCCCTCTCTCTCTGCCTTGTGCGGATGTGCCACTCCCCCCTCCGATCCATCACTCCCCTCAACGTGTGGTCGGCTTGACTATCGATCCGTCAACAAGTTATTCCAGAACGGTGAATGGCAAGGAATTCTAGAACTAAGGCACAACCCCCTCTCTGTAGCTCTCCTCTCCGCATCTTTCTCTCTGCCTCTCTTCTCAACGCTCTCTCTTGCTCTCTCAAGCCCTCCCCCTCTCTCTCTCTGTCTATGTCTCTCTCTCTCTGTCTCTCTCTTTCATCTCTCCCTCTCTCTCTCTCTCTGGCTCTCCTCTCTCTCTCTCTCTCTCTCTCTCTCTTAGAGAGAGAGAGAGAGAAAGAAAGACATACGAAGAGGACAGAGTGAGATTGATTGCGTACCTGACTGGCTTACTTCCGATACATGTGCTGTATTTTAAGTGCTATGAGATTGGGACTGGCACCAAGCCTTTATGTAAATGTATGGTGGAAGATAAAATCAAGGTAAATATTCTCAACATCTTAAACTGGGAGATCCGCTTCTGAAATAAGGGTTCAGCCACGCAACAATAAATAAAAGAAAAAGCCAACATGTAAAACCACTTAGAAATAAACTTAAAACATATAAAACCACTTAAAAATAAACTTAAAACATATAAAACCACTTAGAAATAAACTTAAAATATATTAAACGGCGCAACAATAATGCCCACATTAAACAAACATCACGTTCTTCTCAGTGTTGAAATCATCATGTTGATGTGCACATAAACTTTTCAGTCTTCCTGACATTTGGATCTCCAATTCTGCAATTGAAAGTGGCGCAAAAGGCGAGTTATGTATAATATAAAAAAAATGGATTTTAATGTCGCTGGTAACCAAGGGCAACAATTGGTTTTTAAATTAAACTGCCGGTAAAGATTGCGTATTTTTTTTTGTAAGTGTGATAATTTACTTTAATCTTTGTTAATTCCCCATTCAGATTTAGACAGTGTAAGTGTACAATCGACAATATTATTAGCGGTAGGAACAATTAGTGCGCTGCGATTTTTGTTTTTGTTTTTTATAACACTTTTGTTTGAAAAGAGGAAGATTCTTCAGAGGTCGAGGGATATTTATCCTCAATTTTTTTTTAATGTTGATTTTTTTCCAAAGCCCAATATTCCATGTACATTTTTTTTTTATTGTTTGGTTCGGTAGTTTTTTATCTCATGCTTTTTTAACTGCGTGAATAACGTGCGCGACTTTAATTCCTAAGATGAGCTTTGGTCGACAGTCTCACTCATTAAAACATTTCAGGTTGTGAGGCTTCGCATGTTACACTGTTCGCCATACTATTATGTATTTTATTGGCATTGCAAAAAGATTTGCAGGGATCCTTTGTGAGGAATCGATTGTTTAAAAGGCGCTCGGACCTTTATGTATCTCTTACACGCTTTTTATTTTATCAGTGGCAAAATAACTTTTTTTTTCTGTTGCAGTACAACGATTATGTGTAGGCCCATATAGGGTAACACCTTTATTGCCTTCATCATGAGCGCCTAGACGAATTTTTACCATTTTAGCTAGGAGCATCACCAACACAATCTTTTTTGTTGGTTTTTTGGTATACCTTTTACCTAGCACATTAGCCGTAGAACGAGCGCAAGTTTCCTGTTTTCATAACAAGCACACAACCCATGTCTTGTTCACAGGATTTGGAGTTCGCAGAAGCACAAACAGCCCTTCAGAAGTGTACAATGAGCGTCCACTTGCATTGCAAAATAAGGTGCCCAAACCACAGGATATGAAGTTCGTAAATTTCATAATCTGTGACTCAAGCTGCGCAAAATGGCGGCGAGTTTCCGGAAACTGAGTATTGTCATTTGTTGGAACAGGAATAGAATAGGTCTTAATTTCTCGCGCGCATCGAACTTGTTAATATGGATTGGAGAAAATATCAATCGTGAACGCTTTCCGAGCTTGCTGTCATGGAAGGGAAGCGATTGTTTTATCTTCAAAGCGTGAATTTTTTGCATGACTTTTATATTTTGTTTTTTTTTTATCATCTGCTCCTCAATTTCACAATCTGTAGTGTTTTTGTAACCGCAGTAAAAGACGGGTTCCCCGATTTTTTTTACTTTAAGTTTGAGGAATTTAGATGTTTTTGAAAATTGAATAGAAGAACGTGTGTTGGAAATTTTCATCAAGGGCAATGAATAACCAGTGTCATAAATGTTTGGTTACTTCCCTTTGATCACTTTAATTGAGGTGAACAAGTGAGATTAAGACAAACTGGTGTGAAGGTGCTGAGGCAGATTTGTAGGTTTAACTTTGTATGGGTCACCTGTACAAGTTTCGTGTATAATACATGTAATTATTAATTTTACAAAGCTGATGATCTAGGTCTTTTTCAGTCATCTTTTTTGTTCCATTTCTACCTGGGAACCCACGAAATTCGTGGGGACTGTAGGATGGACAAAACTAAGTATTACAGCTAAATTTAAACTGTGCTGAACTCAAAATTGTGTATCTTCAGGATCTATAACTTAAGAAACTTAATATGTTAGCTTGAAGAGGTTGCATCAAATTAAAGTAGGCTCAATAATAATTATAATTAACCAAGCGTTCTAAGAAAACGGTGCACTGTGCGCATTAAAATTTGCGCACGCACTTAGAAAATAAAAAGAATCAATATTTATATCACTTTTGATTTGTTTGTTGTTCAAGGGAGGGGAGGAAGCAGTTATTGTTGTGTCTGTTCATTTTTTTTAATACATTTTTAGTTTTATTAATTCGTTAATTTTCGTCAATACAATTGATTAGGCGTTTGATGTTATTATTGGTTTTATGACTCAAAAATTCTCTGGTCCATTTGTGTACAATTTGGGATTTTAGGGTGGAGCGGTTTGGATTTGATTGCATGTCTAAGTTTGAGACGAAGACAATTATATACATGTATATAGATTACATAGCATAGAAGAGCATTGAAAACAAAAAAAATTACAAACAAAGCAGTCATGATTTATGCATTTTTATTTTTATTAATATTAATAGGCATGGGCATGTTTAAAATTGAAACAATTTTTCTGCAATAAAATGTGTACATTGCTTGGTTACAAGAAAACAAAATTAAAACTCAATTATTTAATTTTGCCGATGTGGGGAGATCCTAGTCCATCAGGTCTGTTTCCTGTGACCTAGTTTTCTGCGACAGCCACCGCGAGACACCAGCAATGAAAGACACTGACCCAGAGGTCACAGTGTCGCAGATTCAGTTCTTCGTCTCAACGAGTCACTCTCAGTCTCACATGTCCAACAACTGTGGAAAAAAAAGTAACCAATATATACCAATAAAAACATAGAACTTTAGCTTAGTAATAAAGAAAAAGTGTTAAATTTTTGAGTTTCGTGACAGGGCAGTGCAAGAGGGTAAAACTTCATGCTATTAATTGATTACATATATAAAGACCCAGATCTGTAGCGATTAGCTGTTGTAAAACGGTACAAGGAACGGGCTGGGCTGTTCCACTGTCTAGCATTGCACTATGCATCTTTGTTCACTCTGATAATAGAACAAGAGTTAGGTATCCCTAGGGGAAGGGTGTGGTTGTCACTTTTGTCAGCGACTGCGAGAGGAAGGTGTGGGGAGGCAAGAGTGACTGGACGTTCAAGGTGCCAGATTGAGATTTTAACATTTGACACCTTTCTGTGTTTTTTGTTTTGTTTATTCTATGTTAGAAATGGCTTTAAAACAGAGTTATTCTCAAACTTCTCATTATTAGCCGCATTATCTGATTTATGCTTTCGTTTTTTCCACAATAAATTTTAGGGCAAATATAGATGAAAAAAAAAACAAGTCTGTTGTTATTCCAACGTGTCTCATTATTCGAGATGGCGCTAAAAGTGACGACTACAGTAAATATTTTGTTTGTGAAGCAAAGGCTGCGTGAGTCTGAGACTGCCCCTTGCAAGACTCACATTGCTAAAGTAGACCAACTAAAGCAGGCTCCATGCTCAAACTTACAAGCTGCGGCAAGATTTTCACACATTGCTAAAGTTGACCAACCAAAGCAGGCTCCATGCTGCGGCAAGATTTTCTCCAAGTGATCGATGGTTACACGCTCGTCCCCTTCGTTCTGTTGGAGATATGAAGTGGAAGGAGAAAGTGGTAAAAGAAGTACATGTGATCATTGCACTTAAACTGACTGCTCTTTAAGTTTGTGTGAAAACTGGAAAGGCTCAAGCATCCAACTCTACATGTACTGATGTACCAGAACTATTTTGTACAGTGACCAGGTAGTCTGGCGCTAAAATATATAGACATGACATTGGTAAGGACAAGATTTACACAATTAATATGGTAATTATTTATTACTCTATACATGTTAATCGTTGTATGTCTCTTATTTTAAATGAGATGACTTACATAAATTAATTTAAAGCAAAACAGTGGCTATTGTTAAAAAAAATTGATACAATAAGATCCAATAAATGCATTCTTAAGACATCTTCAACAGCAAACCTTTAGTTAAATGCTTTTTGACCTAATACCATTTATTATTTGTTATTGTATTTTTAATTTTTCATTCTAATTCTGTTTTTCCTATCAACAGCAACCACTATTTACCATATTTCAGCTTAGATTGAGTAAAACTGTAAAGTCAAACTTCAGCTTCGTGCTGGTCTTACCTTAGCTTGATGTGCCGCCCGTGTCAGAGCCTCTGTGGACAGACACATTCATCAGTTTCTCTTTGTGTAAAATCATGTACAACAAAACATGTTTCATCTATATAAAGAGTCAGATAGTTGTAAAATGTTGTAATTGAATTCGGGTATCCATAAGCTGAAAGGCATACTCATAATTAATTGGGGTGGTTGGGGGGGGGGGGGTTAATCTTCTATTTCTAAAATTATAATGAATATTCTTTATCTTGCTGAATGATCATTTCTGGTGATATTTTTGTAAGTACTTATAATCTATGGTATGCATATTAATAGTAATACTTCAGCAAAACAAAATTTGACAGGGATCTCTTTAATCTCCTAAAACTTATGCTTAAATCTATAACCATATTATGTAGAGGTGATACTTCAGTATTTTTATTTTTATTCTTAGTTACATGTGTACAGTATGTAAGCTCAAATGAAAATAAAAATTTAAAAAAGAAAAAGAAAAAGGAAGAATGTATCAAGTACATGTGGGTATTATACTTATTCCCATCTCATAACTCATGAAAAGGTGGAAACCTTCAAGTTCAACAAATTACTATGAAAGGAACACAAACCTTCTGGTAGCTGTTATGCTATGTGAAACACATAAACAGAGCATTTTTCTGTTGAAAATTCCAGCTATTTAAGACCTTGGCAGATTACTCTTCTTGTGTATTTATAACAGTTTCAGAATTAGAATATCTTATGAAATGAAATCTTGCAACAGTAATTTTTAAAAACCCTCCAGCAGCAAAGATATTATGAAGATTTAAATACCATTTATTATCAGTACTTTACATGTATTAGTTAATAAAGCCTGACTTGAAATCGTTTTGTATCTAAGTTATTTGCAATGCATTGGTGTTATTTTTGTCAATAAACTAATTATAATTGGGGTCATTCAGTGTAAAGATATCCACATTATGTAAACAAATTAAGACTAGATTTCCTTATGAAACACATAAATATATATATTCATCAAACCTTTTGTGAACAAGCGTAGAAGCTCTGAAACCAGCACTAGTGAGTTTCCTTTCACTGGTCATCGAAGAGAAAATGTTCAGTTTATAAATATATTTCTTTCAAACCATTCTACAAAGTTCAAAAATTGAAACACATTTTTACAGTTATAGAAGTAGCATTTGTATATTATGTAAGAGTGTTCTGATCCAAATTTGTAATAAAGTATCCATTTTGTGGAAAGAAAAGAAAAAAAAAACACAGGATTTTAAAATAATGATCACAACAGAATGTGTGAGGTAACCCTTATGACAGCCTCAGCTTAGATCATTAGCTGTCTGACAAAATTTAGGAACTGATTCCAGGTTTTCTTTTAACGCATTATGTGAGCTATTTGAATGCTCACGATCAAAGAAAACCTAAAGGAAATTCTTTCCAAATGTGTAGGAAAGGATGGTGGGGAGGTGTAACGAAAGTCCACAATAAATGAAATTTTCATTCAATTTTGAGGTAAAATAACTTGGAAATATTTTATATTGAAGACAAGTGCTGAAATTTGTAATAATGAGAGCATACATTTTACTGTTATAATTGATATTTTATCATGTGACAACACTCTTTTTAACACTACCTGCTACATGTACTTACAAGTGACTTTTTCATCTTTAAAATGCTGCTTGAAAGACTCATTTACAGTTTTCTGGCGACAAAAGAAAGTATACAGTACGATATTGTTTGTTCACTGATTTTAACTCAAAAAATAAAAACAAATATAAAATCATATTTGAACCTATAATCAACACATTCTGCAGAATCAAAACAATTTTAAGCAGTTCTAAAGATATATATTCGATGAATTTGTATTTAATATTTTTTTAAATATTATTTTTGACCAGGAAACAAGTTAATATTAGATAATATATACAGTAAACTTCAGATTCTACAAACTTGGTTTATTTTGAATAATTTGTTGAATTCAAGTTTCGTTGAAACTATGTGTGGCTCAGTGCTACTAACCCAATGTAATTACTTAGGTGGTAATGAGACTGTCACAACTCCCGCTTCTCAACCTACAACTTTCCCTCTTTCTCTTTTGTCCTATCCCAAGTTATCACGGCGGCTTTATCTGATTGGTGCTTAATATCCGACGATTTTGAACATTTTTATTTTTATTTTAATTTGATATAATATTATTGTCTGATACGCAACAGCGGCAACACTATGAGCTTCGACTTTTTAGTTTGTTTTAACAAAGACAGTTTACTCAAGACAAAAAATGTATGCATGCTTTCTGTTTGTTGAATGTGGGGTGTTCTTTGTTTTTCCTACTGTATACAAAAACAAAAAATTGAAGCTATATTTTAATGTGAAAATCATTATGCGGATATTTCAAGGACCCTTTTTTATCAATATTTAATTTAAAAGAGACTAGTTTAAATTTAAATTTAACATAAATGAAAGTACCAAAATTTTTTATTTAATTTTACATATTCTTCCTTTCAAATTGCATGAATGCCTAAAATTTGAAATAGCCATTTTGTCCGGTTCAAAAGTGGGGACCCACAGAGACCCCAATCTGTACGGACAAGGGTATGCACAAGTCTTAAGTCTGACAATTGTATGTTTTACCACACACACACACAAGACAGTGTGGGAAGACCTGGACTCCTGTCTCAAACAATTTAGTTTCAAAAGCTTACAAAAACATGAAATCTAAATTTATAACAGTATTTACACTTTATATTTAGTCTTGATAATAATTCATATGAGATGAGACAATGTCATTTACCGTTTTGAAAGAGACAGGTGCATTAGGTTCCATCTTCTATTCCAGTTCGACCAAAAAAAAACACCTGTATCAAACGAATTTATAAAATATTTTTACAGAAGAATGCTAGAATGATCTAGATCTTAATTAATCTAAAATGGATGTAGACGAGATTTAGTCTAGAAATCCTACATTAGAAAAGCTATTAGATCTAGATTTTAGATGTGTTAATTTTTTGAAAACTGCGGCATTGGGAAAAATCAAATTCTAGATCGAGATTTAGACTTTAATTAAAATAGTCAGCTCTACTCTGATGAATCTGAAAATTTAGCAGATTAAGTCGCTACAGTTAGATCTATCTACTTGATCTCTCTGGAGTAGGATCTAGGAAGGAGAGGCAATGTTTGTGTTTACTTTTCCCGGGGCGAAAACGAAACTGGCCAGGAACATCGGCAACGTTCAAGTCAAGTTCAAGTTTGGCCGGGGGAGGGAGGGGAGGAGTGTAATTAATTTGCAGAATGAATTAAATGTACATTACAAATAACGGCCACTTTTCAAGCTACCCAGAAAGAAAGTTTTCTGTCGTTAGCATTGAGTATTGCACATTGTCCTTTACATAAACTGGTTTATCAACAAATGGTCCACCCACCCATTTGCAACAAAAATTATCCACGGCTAAAGACTTAATTCTACAAACAGCATCGTTTTAAAGAATAACTGATGTCGAGGATGCGTGTTTTTGTCCTTATGCCCTCGGCAACGGCTTTACGTAATCTGGGTTGTATATAGACCATTACCCGACAGAAGTCTACTATTGTTGTTTTTTTAGGCCTAGATGATTCTAGTGTAATCAAAACATTTTTTAACAGTTGTTGCATCATGCAACAGTTTTCCTAAAATAATATTGTTTGGGTTTCTACTAGTCTACTGACTTTCATTATATTTGATTGTTTAGTTATTTGGACTACATTATAGTTATACTAATAATATATCTTTACAGCTTTCCTATGTAAAAGAGTTACAATAATAAATACTTGATCAAAATGGCTGACAGTCTTCCCACATGTTTTATTTGTGTCCATAACTAAGTTCTAGAATTCTATAATACGTGTAAGTAAAACACGAAACAAATATCACACATCATACCAGTTTGTCCTGTGTTGCGTGCGTATCAGTTAGTTATCTACGGGAGAGAGAGAAAACGTATCGATGTCAATTATAAACTGTCTAAACTGCATCTCAATAACCATATAACTTTTTGAAATAGTTCTTTGAAGACTCATCATCTTTCAGTGTGCTATTGATGTGTATGAAATCAAGCCTCAGTCTGAAGTCAGAGACTTCAAGAGGTGAGGTTGTCTCCCATACCACCCGCGGATTGATATCCCTGATGATAAAATAGATTGGATCCGCGACTTACATTGAGAATAATATTTTAGGCCTACTGTTATAGTTAAAATCAAAGCTATGATTAACATTTGTTCTGATCTAAGATATCAAGAGCTTTCGACCATTCTCTTTTTGAAATTAGGTTGTTTGTAGTACATACAACAAGAATAATGATTAGATCGGCGATGTTTGTGGTGGAAATGCTATAAAAATCGTAGTTTCTCTGAGGGCTGACTGAGAGATCACCTGAGCCCAGACATTTGAACAAGCTCGCACCAAGCCCAGCACACTCCACGATGAAGACCTTCACAGTTTTGGCCGTCGTCGCCCTCCTCTGCTACACCGCCAACGCCACCCCGTGCACGGACATCTGCAACGCTCAGTGCACCATCCAGCAACAGACGTGTGCTTTCACGGAGATCTTCGGCGACTTGTGTGACACCATTGGTGGCATTTGTGGCCAGACTTGCACTGCTGCGTGTGGCTGTGCTGACAGCTGCGCCGCCCAGTGTGGTGAAGAATTCGCTACCTGCAAGGGCTCTGCCAATGGTCCATTCTCAGGTTTAAACATCTTCTCTTGCGGCATCAACTTGTCTGTGTGCTCATCCACCTGTCAACTCCACTGCAACTTCAACCTGCTGGCCGGCATTGTCAACTCTCTGGGTGGAGCCAGTGCACCTAGCCCCTAAGTCAACTAATGACATCTTCCAACCGACTTCGGATCTCCTGCCTGACGCCCAACCCGACCCGACCCGACCCGACCCGCCTTGAACTGGACCATCGACTGAGATAACCACGGTGGCCAGGCAAGAAACACGTATCCGGTCTGAGACCAGTACATGCATTGGCGATCTTCTGTAGAGCTACACTGGTGACTTTCCTGGCAGCAGTGAGCCATGGACGTGCATCTGTCACGTGACGCCTGTCGGTGACTATTATCACTAGATACCATATCGACACCTACTGACATAATCCAGTGACTAAGTAAACGTATGTTAAGGCGACTACACCGAACTCTTACCTATCCGTAAATATTCAGGGAAATGGCCAACATAATGTCTACTGTAGTCTGCCAAAATTGTTTTACATATTTATGTTGGTGATTATGAAACTCTAGTCTTAAAAAAAGAAAACGGCATAGCTGTGATCTTTTGCCAGATTCTATGGCTCCTGAAATCTATATGCCAGGATGTCACAACCTCTACGAGGCAATGTTAGTACAGCTCTCAAACTAAATAAAAAATGAATGCAACAAAACAAAATCTCTCTGCCTTTTCGTCTGCTGACATAATTATAATGATAAGTACTGTATGTGGAGAATATGTGCGCGTGTGTGTTTTTATGTTTGCCTGTGCGGTATCAAACAAAAATTATGTTGCTTGTTGTTTTTTGTTTTCATTTAGATAAATTTCATTATTTTTAGGGGAAGAGTTATAGGTTCCGGTGTACAGACTACGAAGGTATACGTTTCAACCAATTAAAACCTACATTCAAAGAAATAAAACAACATTATCGTGTATATTATCGCGGAATTGCCAATACATGGATCAAAAAGATTGACATAAGCCTGGGATTATAGAGCATGCACAATATTTTTTATTGAAAATCAAAAAGTTTGTAAGATTAGAATTAGTGTTTAATGAGCATGGTAATAAAATTATACAGTCTACTGTTAGTAATCCAGGATCGGAAACAAATGAACATACATTTGTATATGTATTCCATAAAGATGTAGGGGAGATGGACGAAGGTGTATACAAGCCTACACACTATTATTATGTGGATTCTAGTGTGCAATATCGCTGTAGAAAATATTTGTTATACGCACTTTATAATCATGGTATTTGAGTCCTAATCGTGCTATACGCACTACAATTATATGAGGCAACAGGGTGAGTTGTTTCATTAAAGTCATTATTTATTCGAGCCCCCGAAGGGAGCGAAATTATCTCCTAGATTAATGTTTTGTAGATCTAAAGAAAATTTGATTAGGTCTATATACATTGTGAAACATCATATTGAGATATATCCAGCGGTTACGTTCATTCTTTGGCTAGGAAAAGAGCGCTAGAGTGCGTATGGACTGTTAGGCAAAAAGTTTAAAAGATAAGGCCTAGGCCCCGGGGATGGGAACCATATTTATAAAGTTACGGAGGAGTACATGTATAACCAAGTCGTTAAAAAGACTGACTTAGGATTGAAATTACGCTACGTGCACATTCAATGTTTTCTAAACCTCGGAAAGGAAACCAAATTTAAAAGCCCCATTGCACTGGACGAAAAATAGAGCTACATTCATGCAAAATAAAATTTCAAGAAGATCTGTGCTGATGTTAATCCTTTAGAGATGAGCAAAAATTGAGTTTGAAATTTCATTTACAAATGATTATAGAAGTGTCACCCCTGAGATAAACGTTCTGAGTGGCCAACCTGCCTACTTTATTATTATTATTATTATTTTTTTTATTATATTGCCCAAAACTAGTGCAACGTAAAGGGGAATCTCGTTGAAATCTGAAATGGAAAATTACTATTATCTCTAACCAAACATTATAAGAATAAAACGAAGAAAATATAAAGCTAATATCGAAAAGGGTCTAAAGTAATTGAAATTGATCTTAGAATAGTTGAAAATAACATGGGAGAGCAGTGTTTACATTCGCCATGATATCGCGCAAGTTCCCACATAACTGGTGGCCCGCAACGTTCAGAAACATTTCAAGGCAAACAAATTCACCCAGACACACGGGCAAGGGAAATACCATAGAACAAATCTAAACCAATCACGATGTCGTTGGTTGTTTGGTTTGTTATCTTCTCGCTACAGCTAGTCCGCTGCTTAGCGGACGAGTTCCAAGACTATCATTTGACAATTTTATGTCGAGTACACAGAGACATTTGCGACACTAGGACTCAGTAGTAGTAGGACTTGTGACTCTGTCTCAGTCGGTCGCGATATTTCGACCCCTTGCCAGATTAAGTATGGATCTTAACTAATTCTTTTCATACCCTTGTATTTTTATTTTGTCCACGTCTTCCTCTGTCACAGAACCTAGTATAGTAATATTAAATTAATGGTACCCAGGTACCTAAATTAAAACACTGTATTTCGCTGTTTGTAGTGTATAACTACATGGGCAAGGTGATGTTTTTTGTGTTGAAAGAAACGCTACGGACATACGCCACAGGGCAGGAGTAGCGAACAAGTGTAAGCAAGCCAGTGTAACTTGCCGGTGTCTAAATGTCGCTCATTTAATTACAATTTACGTCACGTGTATCGACGTATCAACAGAAAATCAAAAGAAATCTGATACAGCTTAAACATCACGCGGGGTAATCCAATGCTTGTTTTGTGTTATGTGGTGCCGCTGGATCTTTTTGCCATAATACTTTAATAGAGGCTTTCGATAATAATACAAAGTGAGGTGGGTTCAAGAGACCTGTTTATTCAGTTCAGTGCTTCTCCTGTTTGGTTACAAAGACTTAGATTTTAACATGTATGTTCTTAGTCTACTATTCGTATGTAAACCGAACCGTGATTGAAATTGTTTGATTATATCACCTGAAGTTTAACATTCACCGCCACTCGTGAGTGAAAAATCTGCGCAATTCTTTTTTGTTTGCAATCACAAGATTTAAAAAAAAAACAATTATGTCTTTCTTAATTTGTGTTTTATGCTTCTATCTGTGTTGTTCGTTTTTCAAAATGATAATTTATTGATTGTTTTTCTGAACCATAGGTTTCCGTGAAACAAATCCATAAGTGGGTGAAAAACACACCCTTATAGTTATACTCGTAGCTTCGGCAATGGTAATTCTCTCTCTCTCTCTCTCCTTCAAAAGTATAGTAGTCTATTACAGTACATGTATTAGCTTTTAATGCCCGTGCTCCTGCTCCTCCTCCCTCTGCCCCCCCCCCCTCCTGCTTTTCCTCCCTCCTCCCCTTCCTCCCCCCCCTTTTTTTTCCTACATGTCCTTCCCCTGCACCTCCTCCTATGTACCTACATGATTTACATCTGCTCCTGCTGCTGTTCTTCCAACTTCTCATACGTCGCCTGCTGCTCCTACTCCCCTAGTTCATCCTGACCCTACTAATTGTTCTCCCTATCCATCTCCTGCTACTGTTCTTCCTATCGTTTCTCTCGATGCTCCTGGTTCTCATCTACCTCCTGATGCTTTTCCTCTTCCTCTTCCTGTTGCACCTTCTTCTCATCCTCTTGGTCCTGCTCTCCCTCTCCTCTTCTTCTTGCACATCAATATTGTGCTACTTCATTTTATTTTATTCCGGTTCTTGTTATTCCTTTTCCTCTTTTTGTTAATATCTGTAGGTAGATAACATGGACAGATAGAATGACAGAGAGGTTGTCAATGGAGATAAAACAATCCTTGTGGTAAACCTTGATGGACATACAACTTTACAAGAGTTTTACTTGTACAGAGAAACAGAGAGATAGATAGAAATTAGAAATATAGATTAATAGACAGATAAGTTAATGGATTGTTAGGTGCACTTATTACATAACAAATTTCCGACGCATGCACTATGTTTTTGAATCCTCTTTTAGGGTCACTGGAGGCGGTGTCCTTGCTTTTTTTCCCCTATCTTTAAAGGTCACCAGGTGATTTTCACCGACACGATTACTGGCTCAATGTAAACTAATACAAATAACGAGTCGTGGTGAAGATAAAACAAAATTGAACTATTTTAGGCATATGTCTTAATAAAAAATCGTTCATGTTGTCTCTTACATAAATTTACCACCTAAAGTACACATACCCATGAAACTGTGCAGTGAACTTTCCAAATAGAGAAAATCCCTTGTTCGATTTAAAATTTAAAAAAAAATTAAAATATTTCATTCTTTTGATTGGTAACAACATACATATAATCAATTGGCCTTTTTTTAATATTAGATGATTAATAACGTTGTCACAGACATCTCCACACAATAGAAGTTCACAAAACTAGGCTTATTTTTTTTTATTTTATATGGTGCTCGCATTTTTTTTCTAATGCTGTATCAAGTATATGACGTCTCTGAACACCAGTAATATTCTCTTGTCGTTTAATGTGATACCATGCCTAAGCAGTTAAATAGATTAGCACCTGGTTGAGCATTTGGTTGATGAACTTATGTTTATCATTTCTTGAAACGTCCTATTTCTCCTGTTATATAAAACAGTCAACAGTTGTTTTTTTTACCTGCACACTTGTAATTGTAATATTTACAAAGATAAACAACATACATTTAGGATTTTACTAAGACATCATAATACAGAAAACTGTTAGTGTAACTGTCCATGTAAATTGATGTTTGGTTTGGAATGAAAAGAAACAAAGAAACTTAGTAAATTCTTTAAATATCGAAAAAAAAAAAGGCTTCAAAAAACAACAAGCAACGATAAAAATTACTGCGTACACAGCTTGGTAGTCAATTGTCAAACATTCAATCTTTAATTCCATGTGATTTTCAATGAACGTCACTGATAAATAAATTTCACAGTACAAGCTATAGTACAACTAGATAGGAAAGTTAACAACTCTGGCTTTCACACCAATCACCGTTTTCTCTCTCCCTGTCGCTTACTTAGATTCCTCTGCCTCAGTATCTTCAAAGCTATAAAGTTACAGGGGCAGGGCCAATGCTAAAAGATCCACCCTAGTTCAGTAGTAGTCCCAGTAAACCCGTCCACATCTTCTTTATTATTGTCATCAGTCATGCACAGTCAGGTTTTGTCATAACTACATCAAAGTCACACGTCATTTATACACAACTTGCTCCTTCAACCAACCATATATATTCCTTGCCTCGAGGCAGCTAAATAGAACGAAACACGAGAGAGAAAAAGCTACGAGAAAATCCTGTCCAGGTAAGGGACGTTCCCGGTGTTGCCAGTGGCCGCCATGGACGGCTTCGAGCTTGAAATCTTCTTGGCAACCTGGCAAACAAGCAACACATAATCATTGGGGTGAGTTCAGGAAATAACGACCAAGACTTCAATTGCAGATAGACAAACACAAAAGAAAAGAAAAAAAAAGGATACAAAAGGTCCTGAAAGAGTTCTAAATTTTACATACAAAATCAAATTCTATTCCAGTTAAAAAACAACAACAACAACGCTAACAGTTACAGCATTCTTGTCTAATCTATCAGGCTGTATATTTTCAATACAAATTTACACACACACACAAA
Organism: Elysia chlorotica; assembly: GCA_003991915.1. Taxonomy (NCBI): domain Eukaryota; kingdom Metazoa; phylum Mollusca; class Gastropoda; family Plakobranchidae; genus Elysia; species Elysia chlorotica. Next base: position 134,772 of record RQTK01000907.1, read on the forward strand.
AATAAATAAAGACAAAAGGTATCTTACAGCATTCACGTCTGCGGTTGTCACGTTATCCACCAGCTTGTAGATTTCATCTGGTGTCAGAATCTGGTCTGAGTAAAGAGTCTGCTCTCCGAGCCAGTTGAGGAGAATATCAGGGTTCTCAAACTGCATGCACATCTCAGCCTTCAGCTGGGTCCTACGCAGAACATAGAAACATATTGGTAGAATTATAAAAATAAATTTAGCAAAACTAGCATAAGGTATGTAAGACGGACAGGAGATTGGTGAGTTAACGACCAACAACAAAAATTGTGTACAATAGTATAAAACTTTTGAAGTGGGGAGACATCACTTGGTCCTGGAATATCTCAATTGAAGGGATGAACATTTTGTTTGATACATTGTCAAAGTACAAATAAACTTTGCAAGCAAGGGTTGAGACTAGCTTTTAGCTGTCTTTCACAACCCGATCATTTCATATCAGCAGTGAGTTCAATGACATTTTTGTTCATCAATTCTTTTCCCAAATCCAAAATATTTTTGCTATGTTCTTAGAAATGATATCCTTTTATAGATTTATCAACTTTATTTCAGACCTGCCAACCTAAATGTTGTCTCAGAGTAATTAATATCAATTGCCACTTAGTTAAAGTAAACTTCATAGTGATAAGCGAAACAAGCAAATCATAGAGTGTGACTCCTTGACTAATTTAAAACTTAAGAAGTAATTAAATATTATGTCTGGTAAAATACCACTGCTTTTTACAAAGTTAGAAAGAACAAAACATTAAAATGCATTATCTTGATGGTTACAACTAGGGATGAACATGTTTCTTAAAAGAGATTTGGAGGAGTTGGGTAGATAATGAATTTATCTACATTATTTTGGGTGCAAAAATTGTGAAACAGTTTTTAAAAATAGAAAGATGGATTCAATTGATACCATAGAGGGTTATGCATAGAAAGGACACTTTCTCTTTAAAAACCCTGTTAGAAGGATATCTGTCATAGCGAGCCAAAGACAAATACAGGAGACTATTGAGCTAATAAATCTAAGAGAAACCATTTGTAAATCGAAAGGTACAGTAGGTAATAAATTCAGGCCTATGTGACTGAGCTTTTATCTAGAATTTAGTTAATCTAGATTTGATACCAGATATGAATCATTGATTGCCTGTCAGTGTAAACTGTGTTACATGACAAAGCATAGAGGATGTCTTGAAAGTTCACTCCTCATTAGATTTTCAAAAGAAACATGATGTTAAGTATGAATACGTGTGTCACGTGAACGATATAATACTTCGACTTTATTTTGGTTCAAATGATCAACATTTACACCTCCAGCAATCTATCTATTTCTTGTTAGTTTTAGAACCACTTTTTTCTGTTTTGTTTTGATCGTGATTTTCGACTGGTGCATTGAACATTCCATTGATTCCAAGAGAATATAGAGGCCATGGGGGTTATAACAAAGGCTCCCTATGGTAATTTAAAGGAATAATATAATGGTGAGAAAATAATTACCTTTCACAAGTATAATACAATTTTATTTTCTTGGCCGTGTATCCCAGTTGCAAGCTATTTCTACCTCAGATTATTGCAAGCATAAAAGGGCCACACTCTAAAATCTGAGACCGGGTCACTCCTTTCAAGGTCCCTTATCGCTTGCATGTGGGCGCAACATGTACATCCCTATGCACTGATCACAAGCACCCGTGACATAGAGTCCGGTCATAGACCACAGGAACATGAAGCACCGTGACGGATTGTTCAGAGAAAATGAACTAAAAGAAATGCTTTAGCACAGCTACAACCAGTTCACCGATACCTTCAAAGTAGTGTTATCCTCTGCTGGTTAAATAAGAACCATGACCAGATCCAGCCCACATCACATTTAATTGAGATCACTTTAAAATATGCAATACAATCATTTCTACAACATTGATCAACGAAAATTGATACTTTGAAATGCAGACACCAACTGTGTTTTACGCTATTGATTATTGAACACAACCCGAACAAAAAATTATAGCCGGATGCTAGCATAAAAAAAGTTGACTATCGACATACATTAATGATTAAAATAACCAATGCATTGAATAAGTGAAAACGAAAGGGTAGGTAACGCTGATAGCTCTATATAGTTTTATGAAGTCTATCTTGTTGGACCACATTTGAACCAGTGGCTAGAAAGTGAAGTTATAGATCATACTATTTTCAACTCGCTGTAATACAGCAAGGATCGCCCGTAAGGTGTAATTTGCATCACTTTACGCCCAAACCGTAATGTTGGCAGGTCTGTTATTTTTATTGACTACACAATTTTCAGAGGATGATGCAAAAAAAAGTTTTTGGATAACAAAAGGTGTCCAGAAAAAATGAAAGCATCCTTGTGAAAACAAAGCCTCACTTGGCACGATTGACATCCGCGTCAGAGACTCCATTACTCAGAACGGTCTTGAGTTGGTTGGCAGCTGCACGCACCACCTGCAACCAGAGAGAGCAAGAAAAATTCCATCAATTGTACCAACTAAATCACTCCATGAAGTATCAGTAGTTTTTTTAATCTTCTGACAAATGAAACAAAAAAAAATTGGTTGGGATCTGGATTATGAATGAAAATTGTTATTTCTATGTGTTGCTAAGCTTATTGAATTTTCTCTTTAAAGTTGGACCCACTTAACGGCTGTAGGGCTGTTTTTAGAGATTTAAAAAACTGACATATTACTTCAGTTAGACTTTCCTTTCATCGTGTCCACTAGACTTTTCTTTGATCTGAATGAAATAATAAAACGTATTTATAAATGTTGAAATATCAACAAAAGGAATGAGAATTTCTTTCAGCCCCACTTTTAAGTCCACAGTTTCTGATATTTTGCTATTGTTTTTCTAACTGATGAAAAAAAGTGCCCGACAAACTCTCACCTTCTCGGCCTGGGAGACTGGGGCGACTGCCGTGAAGCCGAAGAGTCCTCCATCGGAGTAGTTGGCTGTCAGACTCGAAACCTGGACAAGTACAATTAATTTACATATTATGTATTCTATCAGTAAGAAATCAAATATCACGAAGCCAGAATACAACTGAGAGATTTTGAATGCCTTGAATGAACTTTAGTCAAAATGTTTGAACAAGGACTTAAGAAATTTTAATGATTGGGACTGTTGCCTCTTGTTCACTGGTAAAAAATTGTTATAAATAGTAACAGTGTATTCCACTTAATTTGAAATCTGATAATTCAAAATTTCCCTTAATTCAACATACTTTAAAAAGTCTGAAATAAATCTCTTTTAATGGTTTCTTACATATTTTTTCTTAATTCGACGACTGAGTGCTTTTTTTTCTTTGCACTTCCCACCCGATATAACAATACTATTTTTTTTTCATAGCCATGTGCCTGTCTGTCTGTCTTTTTCTGTAATCTAGAAATGTAGCTGCACACAGTGTGTGGACGTTATTAAAATTCATTTGATTTGGCAATTAACAGTAGAAATGGTTGAATTCAGTTTTAGATTACTAGTCTTGTCACACAAAATGCAAAAAATGGTTTCTTTTAACAACAAGATTAAAAAAAAAAAATCCTTCCTCCCACATCTCTCTCCCCACATGCACAGAATCTCTCTCACAGTGTAAGCTTTGTCTCGAGCGAGGCTGTGTTTAGTGTTATTTCACCTCAGTCTTCGCCCAGTCCTTACACGCAAACATTACAGGTTTGTTTAATTTTCACTTGCATCTTAATCACATCTCAATTTTCAACGACCATTACATCGAAAATATCTTTCATATAAAGATAAATTGAAGTCCACAAAGGAGTAAAAAAAAAAAAACGGCAGAAAAAAACTCTCTCACTTCCCCTATCTCTCGCTCCTCCTCTCCCTCATTATGTTAATCGGGTAGTGCTAAATCTAGATGCAGTTTAGTAATGCCACAATGGAAAAACAAACTTTGTTTAGAAGAGTTGTCATGGAGTGCCAGTACATATGTATCTAGAACATTAGAAGAAGGGGAGGGCAAGCATGCTCTGTACTGCTGTGAATGGTCTCACGCAGACCTAGAACTACGGTACATTATCATGTGTATCGCACATTTGCACAAACACTTGGTTAATGTTTGTTAATGTTACTAGTCAGATCAAAACGCAACAAACACACACACACACACAAAGCCATTGGGCTAACAGATCGATTATCGGCTCTTGGTACATTTATCTTGATGAAGGTTGCGAGCGTGAGGTTGAATAAACTGATACATGTATGTCTATAGGTCTCTTCAGAAAATTAAACAGATGTACAAAGTACTGACAATCAAAGTTATTTTATAACCTCAGTTAAGTCTACCCCCAGTCTCGCATGTTCAAGCAGCATCAACTTCTTCTGACAATGTTCTCTATAACTCAAGATTAACACCAATTCTTATTCATTGAACACAGATAAATCTTTGCTTTGTTTGAACCCAAATTTTAGCTAATGGAGGAGGTAAAATCACATTCAATAATTGAGAAAGATAGCAAAGAAACTTAATAAAACCATTATAATTTTAACCCCTCGAGAGTCAAGTGTTTTGTTTATTATGATCATTTGATGTAAGGAAACTTCAGGCGTAACAGAGTTTTGGAGTTGGCCCACTTACTTCCCTATATCTGATGTTCACTACCTACTACTACTACTACTGCTACTTATTTTAGCCCTGGCCTGGTCTACTCACAGCGAAGGGGTGGTCGGTGGACTGTGACACAGCCTTGGCCAGCTGCGAGGTGGCCGTACCCAGGCTGTACTTGATGTGGGGCCCCACGCCCAGCACGTGCTTCAGGATTTCGGCCGGCAACAGGTCCTTGTCCGCTTGACTGGAGAAACAGGCATGAATAGTTCAGTTTCTAAATCTGTCCGTATGTTCACGCAATTGAAAAAGGATACTTATTTCACTAACCGATTAAGGGTATTGGTTAAATCAAATAATGTCATCAACTAATAAATTTGCCTGTTGATTTCTTTTGTTTTTTTTAATGGACATGTATTATTCAACTTCAAAATGATCTTCTTAGATTGCTCTGCAAATTTAAAATTTCAAGTTAAGTAATTAGATATCTTTTAATACTTAATAAACGAAAAATACCATCTTTGAAAGAAGAGTGCAATTGCAAGAGCTTGTAAAGCCTTGAGTGTAATATCATTATAAAAAGATACATTTTCAAAAACCTTTGCTTTCTGTTTTGTAAATAAAACAATAAACTGAAAAGAACAAAAAATGCACAAAGGCAACTTTTGAAAAGAAAAGCAATGCTCTGAACTTGCAATGTATACAACAAGCTCACAAGGAGGAGAGAGTCAAGTAAACGAGATATGGCCTATACCATGTTGCAATAATTTTGCTCATTTACCCTATAAGAGGGAACGAAAACCTCTATCTGGAGAACAATCTTAACGTCTTAATGCTCCATCCTGTATTTCGGAGCACATGACTAAAGAAAACAGCCTAGGCCTGCATTATTTCATAGTTACCTCAAAATTACAGTACAACTCATACTCGAATACAATGTTCTTTGAAACCATGTGTGGTTAAGTGTCTCTGTAAAAGATAGGCAGCGATTGTGCCTTGCTCAAAATGTGAAATGGTTTTGACAGCGAAGATGGTTTAAAGTCTAAATCAATCTAAACTTGTCGCCCCAAAAATTGGATTCTTGGAAACAAACTCTCTGCCTAGCACCAGTTAAATGTAAATGGGCCCAATAAATCGCAAGGCAAACCGCATGTTATTGCAGAAAATGCCAGTTTCGTCGGATCCGAGAATTTGTTAAATCAAAGGTAGTTTACTAAAGACAAAGAAGAAGAAAAATCTGGGATTATTATTTTTGAATGTAGCGTGTTCTTTGAGTTTGAGTTGTACTGAAAATGTCGTGGCTGCTGCAAAGTCCTAAGTTGCTGTAACATCCTTTCGAGTTTGGGTGGATATCAAATAACATGTAAAACATTTTCTAGTAGAGGGATACTGTCAAAGGCAACACCTAAATGTACAGCCAATTATAGCCTGCCAAAGATCACCTAAAGTATACATTTAAAAAAAATCCAACTATTATGTGCATAGTTAGCAGTGACTTAGGTTCAGAAGCCTAGAAGACATTCTTTCATCCAAATAATACATTTTCAATACCAATCTTGGAAAAAAACTCACCATTTCATGAAAAAGTAACAAAACATCTCAGCTCAGACAATAGACACGAGTAAAAAAGCTGTCTGTGATCTTACAAAGAAAAAAAAAATCCAAAGACGAGGGGGGGAAAACATTTAAAGAAAGTGGACGAGCATCTTTTATGCTTTTAGAGGACATAAAAGCTCCCTTAAATCTTTTTGAAAAAAAAAAGAAACTGAATTTAGAAGCAAGATAAAATTTGAAAAAACTCACAACAAAAACAAAAATTCTACCCTAAATTAGTAGACTTTTCTTGTGTAGTTTTCTTGGACCGTTGCTTTTTCAGGAAGCTGGTAAGATAGAATCACGCTCCATATGGGAAAAAAATATTTATCAAATGCACACATAAGGTGCTATTGATCTAAAAGAGAACTAAGAGTTCTCTACCAAGCAGATGAAACATTGAAAGAGATATTTAAAACACACAGAAAAGACTTGCGGATCCATAAAATTTAATATGTAGATGTAGCTATATTTCAAACCCCTTTTGCTCTTTAAAAAAAAATGTAAAAACTTGGAGCTTGTCTTAATTGTATGTTAAATGTGCACTAAACAATACACTTTTTTCATAACATAGTCAAAAGGTTCCTACCTTGGCCCACCATAGGCCACGGCAACGTATGACAGATCACCTCCAGTGTTATGCCTCAGTTCACCTGATAGTGGAATTGGAGAATTGGAGGGAATTAAAAAGTTATGAAGACTGTAGGTCGGTTATTTACAATCATTAGAACAAATGCAATTGTCTTACATAAGTTAAATTTTAAAATATCTTTGCCTTTTTTTTTTGAAATGGCTGAACAAAATCAAAATGACCTACCTGAATGGTAAAAAGCCTTTTCGATTGGCGAACCAGCTGAGGCATAGGGTTCAAAGCCTGAGGCCAACTCCTCCAGCTCCTCATGGCAGATGCCGACACCAACCAAAGCAAGACGGCCAGTGCTGAAGTTGCTCTTCACATACTGAGTTATCTGTACAAGAAAGAAAGTAGCATTTTAAACCTGTTGTTGTTGTCTCATGGTGCAAGAAACGGCTAACATAATATTATTATTATATAAAGTTTTTGTTTTTAAATTCCATGTCAAACAATGAAGTAAAGAAAAAACAAAACAAAACAAAACAAAACAACGACAGCAAAAATGGCTTTTGTTCATATGGATATTCTTAAAAGCATCATCCAGTCTAACTAACATATGAAGCTTATCTTTCCTTGGCTTCTGTGAACTGGATTGGCACTTTCTAGACCTATTGTCTCTATCGTCTGAGATAAGCAGGGTCAATTTTGATAGATCTAGCTAAATGGTATATGGTGCATGACAATTTTGACACAGTTGAGAACAATGATGCTGTATAAATACTGTCTAACACTGCAAAATACATCCAAAATTATGATGTGTAGCTTAAGTCAGCTCATAAAAGATTCTAAGTATTAAAGTGACAACCTAGAGGTTAACTGCACTTGAATTTGGCTATTGATTGTGCCTACAATTGGGAACCTGAGCAGTAATTTTTTATTCCACAACAAACTATGTCTTTGCTTAGGTAGATGATTTCTTTTTCACAGCTAAATAATGCCAAAAAATGTTTTTAAAAAAAAAGCAAAGAATTTTATAAGCTGTCTGAGATGATAAAGTTTAAAGGAAATAGAAAAGGAAAAACACAAACGAGTTTCTTTGTTGGGATTAAAATAAAAGCAAAAATATATACAAATAGTTTTGCATTTGCTGTCAAGACAAGCTCACCTGCGCTGGGTTGTACTTTCCAAGCATATGATCTGGTGCGTAGAGGGAGCGGCCTAGGGTATCTCTGAATGCAGCAGAGTGTAGAAGTTCAACACAGTCTGCAAACACAAATCAGAAACAAGGTCAAAATACAGTGGAACACATGTTGAGGGTATCTCACAATGCAGTGGAGTGTAGAAGTTCAACACAGTCTGCAAACATAAAACAGAAACAAGGTCAAAATAGTAAATATAGCACAGCACTTCAAACAGATCATTTCTTTTCTAGTTGTATTCATTTAAAGATAATTAGGCTAGATGATTGCATTCAATTCTTAAAGAGAACTCTCTCCTTTATAGACAAAAACCCCAGTTTAAAAGGCTCTTATAAGAACTTACGCAGGAAAGGCTGAGTCTTGAAGACTGCCAGATCCAGTGGAAGGGCATCAGGACTTGTCTGAAGATCGCTGACCTCCCACGGCTTGAACACCTGCCTCGTTGTCAGTTCCTGAAGGATCTCGACCATGGTGCCACTAAAACGGAGTAGAGAAAAAGAAGCATGGTTGATTGAAGGATCTCAACCATAGTGCCACTAAAACGGAGCAGAAAAAAAAAGAAACATGGGTGATTTTGAGAAATTCAAATGATTTTATATATTTCTTAACATTCTTACCAGAGCTCAGCAACAGAAATTTTCAATTAAACAGATTTGAAGAGTACAAAAAGGGTTTCCATATAGTCTGATATCAGCAATTTAAACGTGAATGATTGAACTGCCACTCAAATTTCTAACATGACTTTTCAATGATACAATAAAATATGAAATCTATGCCAATATAACCTTAGCCTTGAAATATAAGAAAAGGATTCACAATCAATTGAAGCAAGCTCTACTTACACACAGTTCCTAGTAACATTGCTTTTGTAAAAGATATTTTCACGGGTGCCCATACATCTGGAAAAAAAGATTATGTATAACATTACATAAGTCATCATTGCATGCAACCTCACAAAAGTGGGAATAATATCTAATAATTTGATAAAATTGAACCATTTTCAGGACACAGAAATAAGAATGTGACAGACATAGGGGACTTAAAAACCACAGTACACCTTGGACTCACCAAACTAGATCTATAATTTCAATAGTTCATTGAGTTCCCAATACAGTACAAACATAAACTGGATGATGTGGGACCAATCACAAACCCAAACCTGCAAGTTTTCTTTCTAAACCACACACACACACGCACACCCAACGTTTTAGAGTTAAGACAGCGTTATCTTTTTCATCTCCTATCATGCTCTGTGCCCATTCCTCAGCTGTCACCCCTCTGCACGCTCCCTCACTCTTTGTCGGATTTACTTTGAAAACCATTCGAAGCTAGCCCCACTTACGTCACATCACTTCCCAACTGCAGAGATGATCTTGTGATTCCCACCTGTGATAAATTTTCAGTCCTCTGCGGAAAAAAAAAAGAACAACATATAATTATCAATAATAATTCATTGATTACTAACTTTGGCAGTTATTCCCCAGTCTAATACATCAGCAAATGGGATTTGTTCTAGCAATTTATAAAAAATGCTTAAACTTATGATACGTTAGAAGTGAGCTAAGTTTAAAAACTTTAAACTACACTAAACGCAATGCAACATTAGCCAAAATCACATGAAATAATGAAATAAAAAACAAGAGCACTAACAAGCCGAGCTGCTTGGCGCAGAAAATGGGAAACTCCGAGATTCTCCGCCGACTCAAACCTGGACCCTGCATTGGCAACCACGGCCAGTCTGGTCAGCGGTGACGGTGTCTCAATCGTCCCCACCAACATGCCATTGTTCAGTTTCTTGATATAGCACTGAAACAGCAGAAACAACAAACAAAATATACTTTAGTTAAATGAGTAGCCAAAAAGGAACCAAATCTAACTTTTTTTATGAAATGTACACTGTGCATAGACAAAATTTAGTACACAGAAATGAAATAGATTTGTTGTTGATCAACCAGTAATTTTTGTTCAGTGCATAGCACTATCTTGAAATTAAATGTAAAAAAGAGCATTGCATAGCAAACTTTTACACTTATGAAGTCTAGAGGGCCAAGTTCCATCATAAATCTATTCAAATTGGAGAAGATGCATGTGATAAAGCAAGAAGGACGATAAACAGAACTCATGCATTTCAAGAATCAGCAGATTCACTTACTTTAGGTTCACTGTCAGTTGAAGTAGATGCCCTTGCTTCAGGTTGAGCTGCAGCACTAAACATACGGCCCTGCACAATAAAAAAACAAACAAACATTAAATTTATAAGTTTACCAAAAATCGAAAAATGATGTTCTGATAAAACACTACTTCTGCTTGAGGAGGGTGAGAATGACCAATTCAAAGTTTTCAAAATTCTTTTTCTTATTTAAACCTAACACACTGACCACCATGTAATAAGCGTAAATCTAGTTGATAAGATAGGTGCTCTTGATTCTGGGAATGTCTATACGCACTATATATTGCTAACCACAAGATTTCTTGTTTTTCTTTATAAATCTTGCTACAGCTAGGGTTCTCCGTATTCCCAAAGTAAGATTCAAAGGGGGGTTTATTGAAGAGGAAAACCGTGCCCCTATCATATTACCAACCATGTTTTTTCATGTACACCTTTTCACATTACAATGCCTGTATTTGACGTGAGTCGACACTCTCTTCTAGTTCTAGATCTAGACCTATCATCTCGATATTAGTAGGGTTATTTGATTTAGGTTCTCGTTATTTCCAAAATAAATCATAGGGCATAATCATGATATATAGAAAGAAAAAGGGGATCCCATTTTCAAACCTCATTATAAAAAATGATTATTCCGACAGTCCTCATTCGAGATGTCATTAAAAAAGGGGGACTTATGCTGTGGGGTATATATATAATACAAGTTTTGGGCCCAATTTTGTTAAATACGAACTAGATCTGTTTAATTCTTCTTCTTCAGTATTATAACTGCTCAAAAACAACATATATTGAACATCATTAACAGGTTTGATTACTTCTGACATTGTTTTAGTGTTTTCGTTCAAATCAAATTATTGTGACTGACCGTCAAAAAGCTTTAAATAGCTCTCCTAGGTCTGAAGAATCAAGATGCTTATTATGATGAGCAAAATAATCACATTACAAAGCAATTATACCCATATAGAAACATTAAAATATTCATTGCGTTTCTAATTTGGTAAGAAATACTAAGGGAAATTTCGCCTGTTGTTTTTATATTTTGATGAAAAATTATTATTATATTAATGTTGTTGTTGTTGTTATTGACTGTTATTTTTACATGGATGCGTTCGATAGACTGCTTTAATATTTTAATTAATAAATAAAAAAAAAACTTAAATTTACCTCATGCATCGACTTGATTGCAACATAGATTAGATGTGCTCTTGAAACATGTAACATTGTTTCGTAACATGACATGGACCTGAGCCTAGCCTAGCGCTTCATGTCATTTACAGGCGTGATGTGCAGCCCAGCCCCCCAATTCCCAGTAACATTCAAGTTCAAGTTCCACAGTGCTGTGACGTCACTGAGCTATCTAGTGCTATTAATAGGTATCTGTGGGGGTATCAAATCTGAGAAAGTTTGATAAGGTCAGTAAATGCGAATTGACACCTCGAAATAGTAACCGTAACCCCTCAAAATGGATTTAATCTAGATTCTAGATCTAGATCTAGAATCTATCATTGTCAAAGCTGGCAGTGATCTGACAGTGATGTGCTAAATCTCTTGGCACCGGCAACATTCGAAGAATCCAATACCATAAGATACATTTACGATAAATTAGCAACATATTCAGTGTTTACCTTCAAAGACCTGGCCAGCGGCCGCGTTAATCCGGTTGCCATTATCCCTTTTTCTTATTATTTGATGGGAGCTCAAGTCCCGACTCCAAACCTTGGCCTAGGTCAAACTAAAAACAAAAGTCAGAAAGACATGGACGACGGATGTCACGTGACATATCTATTTCCCATTCTTATCTCCCTTAGTTTTAGTCGTGGTCATGTTTCGCATTAAAGCCAGAATTTTGTGCCTTGTTTCATAAAGAAACGCGCACACATACAGATTTGAAAACAACAGCAACAACAACAACAATAACATCAAAAACAATAAACCAGGGGTAGAACATCGGCTTCCGACGCAAAAGATCCTGAATTCAAATCCTAGCGGTTGCGTTCCCTACTGGTTGAGTCGGTGTCAGTACATTGTATAATGTGAACGTCTGAGACAGGAGTCATGGTATCCCCGCCCTGTCTTGTGTGTGGCACCACATACAATTGTCAGACGTCCGTCTTGGGACCCGTCCACAATATAGCCTATATGGTGCTGATGTTGGACTTTGAAACCAACTCAACTCAACTCTTAAAGGCCTTCGAGACATATTCTACATTGTTCGAGAGCCGATACGTTTAGCCACTGAATGATAAAACAGCGACATGCATCACTCTGAATGCAATGTGTAAGGGCTAAAATCTTGATAAGTATTGTTGGTTGCAAAATTAATGGGGAATTATCAGGGGTCATGCGTTGCATCTGATTCAAATGTTTTATCACCTCACATTTTGTTTTAGATCATGATCCCTACTCCTCTTTCCCTCTCTCTCTCTCTCTCTCTCTCTCTCTCTCTCTCTCTCTCTCTCTCTCTCTTTCCCCCTCTCTCTCAGTTAAAAGACCAAAACACAGTGCAGTAGGAATTGACTCGGGGTTTATTTTTCTTCATGTTCAAATTATCAAAATAGAGTACATGTACATGCTACAGAAAAAAACAGATAAGAAAATGTTTGTATATGCTAAGACAATCCTATCTATGCAAAGGCAAAAGTTTCCATTGCTCTTACTCTAGATTACACGAAGTCAAGTTTAGTATCGTGGGTAGGCCAATAATTTCACAAAGAATACAAAATCAAAAAGGGCCCGAAGCTGTACAACGAAATAATAAATTAAGAGGCTGTATGCCACGGTCAAGGACTGCTAGTCCTTGGTAGTCCCTGGCCACGGTATTTCTTTCAATCACAAGCTGTGGGTAGCAAGTCGTAATGTAAAAGCTGCATGCCAAAGGTGACAATATTGTCCTGAATATTTCATTTACAAACCAAAGGCTACTGGCCATGCGCAGATCACAGACCGGGGTTTCTAATGTTGGGTGGGAGCTCATGGCGCATTAAAATGACGTGTGAGTGATACAGTTGGTGAAATGTGATATTTATTATATATTTAGGTGTATGGCTGAAAGGTATGGGCCAATCCACAAACAAAATGTTCGGAAGTCATAAACTGCTAAATAATGTAGTATAAATTACCAAAAGGTATTGCTAAATCAATAATTATTTCTCTCGTTCTCAAAGACGCCCAAGTTCTACTTAGTTTCCCCTATGAACATTTTCCCCCCATAATCATTTTAAATTGGCATTTCATTTCTTTATTTAAAAAAAAAGGTTTCTTAATCATTCTCACCACATCATAACTGGGGGAAAAACCCAAGAAAAAAAATACAAAAAACCAGTTCATTACATAATGAGCTGTTCTTATTCTGTGCATGTGTTCTGCTCATATTCGTATTTCTGACAATCGTTTCTAGGAAATGGCACTGAGGATACTACCCTTTAGACATGATCTTTTTATCATGTCGTCAAAATGTTCGTATGCAATCGATACATTCATAGCTTCAACTTTAAAACAACAACAACGACAACAACAAACACATGTTAGTTTCCATTTTATTGTAACATTTTCAGAATTTACTCCCTATCCGGCTTTTAAATTCCATCCACAAAAAAAAAACAAAAAACAACAACAACAACAACAATACATAAAATGAAAAATGATCTAAATATGTTTGAAATTCAACAAAGTAACAATTTACAAATCAACAGGTGAATCAAATCAACTTAACCTGATGCTGTCATTATCATCTTCTACAACAGTTGACCCCATCCACAATTTATAGCCCATACAGTGCTCACGTTGGACGTTAGGCAACAAGCAAATAACAGTTGACAAAAAAAAAAAAAAACATTATCGGAACTGGAAGCTGGGAGAAATCAACTCAGTTGTTTTAAAACAAAAATATTATGAAAACGGTCCATGTTGCCTGAAAAGAACCAACACATTTGGTGGGGGCCAAAGCCAAACTGATTCACTACTATCTCTATATTGGGGTGTCAGAGTGCAATGAAGGTATTGGATGGGTAAACCAAACTAACTCAGTCATACAATGTTTCCACTTCGAGCATGAACAATTGAAGCAAAATATAGACAAAATGTTCGAAGTGGTGCTTCCATGGCAACTGGCTCCAAGATGGCGAACTGAGAGTAGAGCAAAGATGTCCCGGCTCTTCTCTCCCCCTGTTGCCCACTCAGCTCGGCCTGTCAAACATTATCATTGATGAGGTCACGTGATGCTGGGAATAGATTCGCGATTCTGTCATTCTTTCAGCATGAACTTGTAGAATTCTGGAAAACATCAACAGGAAAAGACAAGATGATTTTGGGTGTTATCATTAGGTTCTCCCAGTCATGTTTCAAAACACCCCGCCCAAAACAGAAAGCAAGACAAACAAGCAAA
>RQTK01000907.1:166191-187573 GCA_003991915.1 Elysia chlorotica
CATCATCATCATCATCATCATCATCATCATCATCATCATCATCATCATCATCATCATCATCATCTTCTTCTTTTTCTTCTTCTTCTTCTTCTATTTTGCAACTACTACTTTCCCAAATAAAATAAAATCTGTGAAGTGGTAGAAATCATTTTTTTTTTTTACACAGCGCAATCTTAACAATTCAATGTAGCATACACACACACGCGCAAACATACAAAATTAAGAAAAACATTAAAATTCGAAACAAACCGACGAACATCCTAATACATGTACATAACGAAAACTTCAATAAAAGCAACATTAAAAACAACAACAACCACAAATAAACAATCAAATGCGAAACAACAACTTACGGCTTTCCATAATTATGAAAGGTAGATTACGCAACAGTTCAATCCCTCAAACTCCAAAAACAGAAAATTCACTCAGCTGATCAAGCTATTGATGTACGGGTACTCGCGATTTTCCCGCGGCGAGAGGTGGGTCTACAGCGCGCGGATCTAGATGACTAGATGACTAGATGACTAGATTTGGTTAGCAACCTGCGGCGCAGATCACAGCCCGCTGCCCGCTACCCCTGGGGATCACTGTGGATCTCTTGATTCTCTGTTCCAGTGGAATCTGAATAATGCCTGATCGCTCAAACAGCCCACTCACAACTTAACCATTCACACTCCAAGCTCAAAAGGCCAAAGTGCTGCAGATGTTCACTGCTCTTCTGTCTACGCCCCATCCGCAATAGATTCTTCTCTGTTAACACGGCAATGGTATTTTACAGAGAGCCCCAACCTTTAATACGGGTACTACATGTGTAGAAGCAATAGATGGAGACTACCACGGTGATGAAGATAGTAACCGCTCGAAAAAAGAAAAAAAAAACAATATGACATAAACATTAACAACCCCACAACAACAACAACAACAACAACAACAACAACAACAACAACAACAACAACAACAACAACAACAACAACAACAACAACAACAACAACAACAAACAAAAGCAAAACAAAACAAAAAGCCACCACAACTTTCAAAATAATCCGTCAAAAGCAATCAAAACAACAACAACAACAACAACAACAACAAACAAGTAACAAAAACAGCGACAAAAAATTAATGTACTCTAGGTTAATACTCACATAAAGTTTATAGGGCTTAGCACACATCTATCTTTTCATGACTGCAAAAAAAGCATGGACCCTCTTCAGAAACATGTCCGGCAACAAACGAATTGAAAAATCCCAAACCTATCCTACTAGATAACCACACCACTACACTAACAGAAGATCAGAAAAAACCTGAACATTCTAACCGCTGCTTCGCATTGGCAAACCGGGCAGGCAGACTGAGTGAGACTGACAGAAATCTCCTCATCGATCCAAAGCTTCAAGAAAAAAGCCCCGACAGCAAACATCGCCATTTTTTAAGGACGGTTTTCACATTGTGGGACTCAGACAGGCCTTAAGGCAGTTAAAACCGAAGAAAACACCAGGACCAGACAAAATTCACAATGAAATGCTATTTAAGCTAGGGCCAAAGAGAAATGAAGTACTTTTTCGCCTTGTCAACATCACATTTAAGTTATTAGAAAAAAATAACTATTTCTTTTTTTGTGTCATATATAATTGCTTTTATTTCTCATTGTATGGTCAAAAACAAATAAGAAAAAAAAACTATCATCTCTAAGTATTTTAATGACGTTATGATCATGAATGTAAATATTTTTTGGTTACTAAATTTTGATTTATAATAATTCCCCCCCCCTCAAAAAAAAACAAAACAAAAAAAAAACAACAAAAAAAAAAACAACCAAAAAACAACGCCCAATATTAAAGATAGCAGCTTAATATAACTAAATACTTATAGACTATACGCAGAGCAAAATTACAAGGATTTTAAACAAAAGATGATGAGCAAATCTGTCCAAGCAGTTATCACAAAATTGTTTTGGTTGCAGTGAAGAAATTTGACTTTAGTTTAATAATGCCTCTTAAAAATAATAGTATTGTGATAGAGTTAAAAAAGTAATAGAACAATTTTTTCTTGATAACTAATATTACATAAATCATTTTTTAAAAGTACATAAATCTAATGAGGCTATTGATTGTTGAAAAAGTTGGCATTATAAAAATAACAATTTTGGATAATAGTTTTAAAGTTTTCACTACTTTCTATTCTTCAATCCAACCATGTAGGAAGAATAGCTGCAAAATAAAGTTCTCAGTATGATACAAAGCACCTGGAGATATACAAAATAACAAAAACAAAAAACTTACACAAAAAACGAAAAACACATCACTTTATTTGGCACGTTTACTATGATAAAACTTCTCTGCAAAGCTTGTAAAACCACTGCGTTGCTTTCTCAGTCATATTGTCGTAATATTGCAATATTAAACACAATTTTTTTTCCTTCTACAGATAAATACATTGACTACACTGTGCAATTCTATTCATACAATAGTGAAATCGAACTTTAAATAAAATTTTGGACATGATTAGACACCCAGACAAAAACTAAAAACAACAAAAGGTACATATGCCCAGTGCAGTCGTAATAAAAAAAATATTGTGTTGAGCTTGAACGGTTTAACGTCCAACATCAGCACTATATAGGCTATATTGTGATGAGCTTGAAATAAAATAAGGAACATTTGCGTTTTCTAATTCTATTGCTTTTTTTTTAATTGTATATTTCAGGTGCATGAATCATATTTGAGTTTTTCTTTGGCACTAACATCTCTCTCTGCATCATACGCAGGGTGTTCACTTGTTTCTATGGCCTGAACTGTAAGTACAAACTCATACCCAGCACATTCATATGTCCCACAGAGAGTACATTATTCACCAGGCATTTGACTCGTATTGTATTTTTATTGGTATACTCAGGCCATGCAGTAAAAACCAAAAAATCAACTGAGTTACACATCCAAATGTGTGCCTTTTTTTTTTTTTTAATAAGTGCAAACAGCTAATAATCTAACCATGCAAAGTGTAAGCTCTTCTGAACTGCAATCTAAATTTATAAACAACTAGAGAGAGAGAGAGGTGCAGTGTTGATCGTGTTGTATTATGAGACTACTGAAAAATAAATTACGTCACTGTAAAATTATGTCACTAGGACATTCTTTGTGCCATGTTCAGGACAATAAAAATCAATAGATTCCATTTTAGTGATTGTTACCTACATTGATAAAAGTCAAATGTAATATATACATATACATGCTTTTACAA
Source organism: Elysia chlorotica (assembly GCA_003991915.1). Lineage (NCBI taxonomy): Eukaryota > Metazoa > Mollusca > Gastropoda > Plakobranchidae > Elysia > Elysia chlorotica. The sequence continues at coordinate 169,429 of RQTK01000907.1, forward strand.
ACTCTATAAAAACAAGCATAAATTGCAGAAAAGCATAACATTGAAAAGTTGAGTCTTCTAAGAAAAAATTGCACATGCTTAAACAAAAATGACACCAGAAAAAAACATAAGTAATAAGAGCAAGATACCAGATAAAAATCAAAGCAAATTATTCATGATGGTTGCTTACTTAAAAACAAGCGATACAAGAGAAACTATCTTAATATTTTTTAATTGGAATAATATTATCTTGGCAAAACCACATTTTGCACTGGCCACTGAAAAAATCAAAGTAAGTAGACAACATTGCAGACACTTAGGGAACATGTTAACTTGAAAACTAATCTCTTTCAGCGATATTGCACAGTTTTAGCACTTACTTTTTACACTATACATGTATATACTTTCCTTGTTTTAGCACTTACTTTTTACACTATATATTTTCCTTGTTTGACTCATTAGCCTTCAACAGGAGTTTTTTTTTTATTGTTTTTTTTTTTTATCTGAAAGCAAAATACACTTGGTTGGTTCTGCCTCACATGTGTGTAATTTTCGTTGGCCACAGCACAATGATTCTAGAAAGCATAATAAAAAGTGATGACCCACGCTATGGACAAAACATAAGTCAAACACAAAAAGAAAAGAAACAACAAAAACAGATACATAACATATATATACAAAATAATCGTTGTCCATCCCAAAACAAGGCTGACCACTGAGCTCAAGCCTGTTAGTAATTATTGCAAAACTTCAGCCCTACATAAAACAAGTTTTACCTGTACATGGGAATGTAAAGTTCTCTTATGTGACATACACAATTTTAAGCAGTTTATAACAATAAAAAAGTATAATTATTTCAAGAACCAACAAAGTAGTCTTTAAAAAGTAGATATATTTTATAAGTATATTAGAGTGAATGCTTCATTACAAAACAATTTACTCAGCGTGTGAAAGTTTGCTATGAGTGGAAGACAAATCATCGGAACGATCAAAATATTATACACATGTAGGACGTAACAGGACTCTTGCATGGGAAACTTTCCCTACACTGGCGACAATGTTCTAATCCTGCACCAACTCTTGGGTAGTAGCTCACACACATTGGGTAGTAGCTCACACACATTCAAGGAGTTTCACGAGATATGAGAACAAAACATTGTATCACTATCTTAAGTAAATATTCATTTGGATTCAGCAAAAGCAAATAAAAAAAAAAAAAAAATAATAATAAAAAAGAATCTTAGATAAGCGGAGAACAGTCCAAGTCATTTATTTTTTTATTTGTACATTTAAAGATCCAGCGTGTGTATGTGTTAAATGTGAAACCTTCATTTTAGATACATCAATTCTGTAACATTGTAATATATCTATTTACAAAAATACTGATGTCTGAAAACCAATGCCTGAGGGTCTCTAAGCAGAGTATTTCGTCCCTGAACATTTCAACAAAGAAGATTAAAACAAATGATTTAATGAATCTATTTAAAGTAAAGCTAACTTACTGAATTATCCAAGGTCACTTGTGATCACCTTTGAACAATTTAACTGGAATGCAAAACTGTCTTTTGAAACTGAAAAAAATACACAACACTAATTTGCCTCTTTCTGGTTACTGACTACATGAATATTCAATATCTCATTCTCCCTCAAAAACCAACACATTTACTCCCTCAATGATGCAAACTGGATTATTTTTTTTTTACTGAACTTTTTTGCGTACCGGTACAACGGCGTAGCAGATTAATGTCAGTAGTACATTAAAGAAAAAAACACAAACTAAAACCGATGTACTTCTTAATCAAATTAACTTTATTAAGTCTATGGGTATGCTTAATTGTATAGAGAGATTTTACACATTGTACAGCTCAACTGGAACAAAGTGAGGGTGGTTGGCAAGGACTGGCTAATTTTCAAGGCTTAACGAGCACTGGTTGCCATCTTCTTTAATGTCCACTGGACCAAAGAAAATCAACCAATTCCATCACAGATCAAACTTGATTTCTAGATCTAGATTCTGATCCATAACTCTTGACTCTTGCTAGAATATAGTAGAAACACTCAAGCAGATTTAGATCTAGAAATCTAGTCTAAGTATACACAAAGTCCTTAGATCTGAATACCCTTCCTACTGCCCTAGTTTAGACCTAGCCCACTTATATGCGGTTGCACTTTAATTCACACAAAATTAATCCAACTGAAGTCTTTGATCAAGATTAGTTTTCACATTAGCTTAATACAGATCTTCCCAACTCAAATTGAATGGCCAGATGTTGTTAGTTTGTGAATAATGCATGCTCAGAAATGGTCGTACTCTTTCTGGTTCGCTTCCATCGTAAGTCAATGCACGGCTGCACGAAGACTGACGGAGAACTTTGACGGACCTTGCTGTAACTCAAACTGGTCATTCTATTTTTACAAAATCCGTAATTTTACGGAAAATCTGCATCACTGCGTCTCTGCTAGGATCTAGTATTCTTATCCTCCTCAGACAACGTTCCAAAACAAATACTTGAGCATCTTGATTAACTTTTTTTCCCCATTTCCAAGCAGCACTGATCTATAGCACATATTGAAAAATCTTAATTCATTTCTTCCCCTCTGCTGGCAGCAATGTCTTGAAACCATCTCACGGCCCTTGTGGAAAAACTATAATCATTTACAGTAAAACTTAATAAAAAATTTTAGTTGAAGCCTCTCGAATCTCTGTGGATCATAGGGCTGCAACTTTAATAAGAAAATTGATAATTTCCCAGTACTAATTCTAAGTACTAAAAAATCAATATACAAACACATATCTTACTTTGCCTTTTTCAAAACAAAAAAGACAGCATGGCTGCCTTCTGTTTATTTGAGAAAGTTTAGCGAATACCAAGATAGAGCCAAGTGCATGTTACGCAATGTTGTAGCAGGAAGCACGACAAAAATAAAAAAATGTAGATCATAAGTATAAAGATTTCTGAGAAATGATTCACAGCAGCCAGTCATGATAAGCACACGGGGGGCAAGAGTCAACAATTGTAAGGCACTGTAGTTTAAACAACAATTAACATTTGGCCCTTTGGAAGAAAAATGTAAACACAATAACAACAAATCTCCAGAGGTTGGTTCATTTGAGCAATTCTGTCTTTGCCATTCACTTTCTGAAATGAGAATTGTGCATTGTAGCCTGAATCAGTTAGAAGGATATTATTGATTTATAGCAAGTGTGCAGAGAAAAGGAAAGATACTATTAATTAATTTTGTTTTTGCATTGTCTATAAGGTTTGTGTAGTTGGGTTAAAAGAATAAGTATAAAAAAAAATATTTCAGTCTTTAACTTTTAAGTACTGGTAGTTTCTTTTAGGTATTGACTTAAAAGGCCAAAAAAAAAAAACTGTAAACAAAAAAAAAAAAAACAACAACAAGAAAACCAAAAAAAGTTTGATGGCATGATATCAAACCCTTGTCGGAAGACATGTTTGTTTTTTCATCAAAACATGATAAGTGATTGTACAGTACTATTGGAGTTAAAGGACTTGTATTTACATAATTTTTCTGTATCCTCAATTTCTCTATACTACAGATACATATCCATCCTCAGTTTGGAAAATAACACCTTATATTAACAAAAGTTGAGCAAAAACTAAATCAATACTCGATAGATTAAAAATATGCACAATGTTGTTTCTCTTGTATTCCTCAGATAAACTGAATCAAAACTTAGTTTGGTCAAGACATATAGCCCTTGCATGTTTCTTTCTTCTTTTACAGAAGCACTAGTATTAAAGAGCGAGAAAAACAGAGGATATATACATGTGATCAGCCCAGGCTCAAACGCAGCCATTAGAACTGGTTCAGTAAGTCAAACCCAGACTCTAGTCATTCTCATGATTTAACTAATTATGTTCAATTCCTAGAGCCTAGTCATTCTCATGATTTAACTAATTATGTTCAATTCCTATGCCAGATAAAAAATAAAAATTTACTTGGGATTGACTGAAATATTTAGGCATTTCCTGAGAATGACTACAGTGGAATCGGCTTCAGACAAACTATGGCTTTATATAACCAATTTCCAAGTCCCAATTCCTTTCTCTTTACAGTCACCTTTTTAGCTTAATATTAAAAATTACCATGGAATAAAATGAACTTTTCGCCTGTACCCAAGTTTCTGGCTTTTACTGTACGATAATTCTAAACTAGAGATGACGATGACATCCTTCATGATGGAAGCTCCCCGTACTGCATCTGGTAGCGATGCAGCTCCTCCTTGAGCTAATTCTAAACTAGAGATGATGACGACATTCTTCATGATGGAAGCTCCCCGTACTGCATCTGGTAGCGATGCAGCTCCTGCTTGAGCTAATTCTAAACTAGAGATGATGACATTCTTCATGATGGAAGCTCCCCGTACTGCATCTGGTAGCGATGCAGCTCCTGCTTGAGCTAATTCTAAACTAGAGATGATGACGACATTCTTCATGATGGAAGCTCCCCGTACTGCATCTGGTAGCGATGCAGCTCCTGCTTGAGCTAATTCTAAACTAGAGATGATGATGACATTCTTCATGACGGAAGCTCCCCGTACTGCATCTGGTAGCGATGCAGCTCCTCCTTGAGCTGTATGGTGCATGCCACGGCTGAAGCACACGCCTCCTGCTCTGTCCTAAGCTTGGCCTCCAGTCTGTCCGTCTCAGAGCGTCGCTGGGCCTCGAGGGCCTGGACCCGCTTCTCGTACTTGTCCATGATGTCCAACAGCTGGGACTGCAGTGCACTCACTTGTTTCCGCTGCTGTTTCTTTTGCTCGGAAAGTTCTTCGGTGAGCTGCTCCACCTGCTGCTGTAAGAACTTGATGCGGTTGTCCGAACTGTCGATGCGGTGCCGTCTCACAGATGGGACTGGTCTGGGGTTTCCGGTTGAACCGTTCTGAGTCTCACTGTGATCTCCGCAGGCAGGCTCGGAGCTTTCAGTGTCGGGGGAGGCTCCGTCAGCATCGCCGGCGTTGTTTGTGTGGAGGAGGTTGGCCTTGGCGAGCGCGGCAATCACATCCTCCGAGTTGACCCCGGCAGGAGACGGATGACCTTGAGGGGACAGCGGTCCGTTCGGAGCACCCTCCCCAGACACAACGACAATCCCCTCTGGCCTGCGACGCTCACTCACCCCGCGGCGCCGCGACAGTTTCTTAGACTTGCGCTCGGGCGCGACAGGGGGCGAGCTGACTGTGGGAGAGGCCGGGAGACTGCGCGAGCTTCCTATGGGCTGTGACATCACACGCAGCAAAGATGGCCGTCTGGCGATTTCTTCCTGAACTTCAGCAGAGTTGAGAAATGCTGAGTCATCGTCATTGAGCAGGGATGTTATGGACGGGCCATGGCTGCTGGGCGGATGGAGTCCATGGACAAAGTCAATGCCCTCCAAATCAGCCACATGGCTGGGCGACCCAAGCGATGGAGTTTGGGGCAGGACTGGCGGAATGTCGAGGACACTGGACATGCGAAGCAGGTCACCGATCGGGACGTTGTTGGCAACAGTCCCATGGTCACTATACTCAAGAGCAAACACCTGCGGACAGAAACGTCATACAATTTTGGATTGGAGGGAGGGTTCATCACTGCATGCAGAGAAAGTATTTTGTTTTAGAGATGTTCGAAGTTGCATGCAGCGGGCAGACTTATAAATCATATAAAGACAGGACTACTGGTTTAGACATCCTTCCGGGAAGTTGATTTATCATTTATTGTTGATTTACTCAAAGATTTTAAAGTTATTAGATTTTGGAACAAATAATTTGCTCTTTCACTCAATAAAAAAAAACAACCTTAACACAGCTACATAATGCCAGAGAAATTCTAATTCATAACGATGAGATAAATGACAAGTCTTCTGGAACACGAGCTCCATGCAGAATTAAAAACTGTGCACTGGATACTTCATTCATCACAAGGCCAGGTTTCAAGCAGGAAGTTAAAGGCTGCCCTTAACAGACCAAGCCTCCAGAGGGCTTGATGGTGCAAAACTTACCAAATATTAACCTCAGAAAAAACTCACCAGAGAGCTTGATGGTGCAAAACTTGCCAAATATTAACCTCAGAAAAAACTCACCACAGGGTAGTAGTTGATCAACATGTAGACGAGGTTCTGACTTAGATCTGCTGTACAAAGAAACAGCTCTGAGTTCTCCTTATCAATGTGGCGGATGATGTTGTAGCCAAACACGGTTCCAAGATTCATCATGGACATTTTGTTCTCAGACTCATGAAGGCCAACCTAAAAGAGAAGAAAATAAAAGATACTAACATTATCAACAATTTCGCAGTCTTACTCCAGAATGTGCTGTAAGGCTTATTCAAATCAATGTGCCAGATTCTTACTGAATATGTAAAAAAGATATATTTTAACATTCTTAACAGACACAGCTCAAAGAAAGTGTTGTTATGTACAATATATATCCCACATAAATAATTATTGAACATGCATTAAAGTAAAAGATAGCACCTATAGCATTGTAATAAATGTAATAATCTTACAATGAGTTTTAGGCAATACTTTTCTGCTGTAGCAACCAAGAATTTTCATGGAATTTCCATTTGCTTTATGGAAATCATATAAACTTCTGGACCAATAGCACACAAACAATTTTGTATTTCATGGCTCAGAAGTTCAAATCTCAATTAGAGTCTCCGTCTTCATAAGTTTTTTTTTTAAAACGAAAACCAAGGTGAATTGTAAAGATGAGCCAGCAGATATTTAAGCATCTGTCCCATCCTCCTACTCGGGCGAGTTGAGCACATTATTTTATTGCTTAAAGTTTTTCACACATTATGCCACTTTTTTGTAGTTACATCAATTTCCAATGCAAGTTAAGTCGACTAATGACGATAACTTCACAGCTCATAATATATCAAACTTGAACACACGACAGTGCTTCAATTCTATCCCAGCAGGCGTCAGCCCTGTGAGATCTCGGTCCCTGCTATGATCAACAAGCACACACAAACGCATGATTGGTCTTGGTATTTTTACAGCCACCACAGCGGTTCTGTAACAAAGTTAGGAAGTCAATGACTGGCTTGTCCCTCGACCTTCCTTCAGCCCAAACTTTTTGTTCCCCGTAGATACCATATCACTCTAAGGTGGCACTTTCTTTGCCTGACCTACAGAAGTGCCTAATGCACTTGAAGTGAAATTTTAAATTGCTTTGGGGCTTAAGCTCTGAACATTTTCCCTACACTAGTATTACCATCGGGCTCAAGGCCTGATCCAGTTGCGTCAATAAGTTTTTACCTTGCATCGTCCTGCCGACTACACTACTGAAGAAATAATAATAGATCTACATGTTTTACATTAATTTGCTTGACAGATAAAGCATTAAATTTGATAGAAGTCGAGATGTTTCTGCCAGCCATTGGATTTCTATCAAGCAGAAAATAAAAATTCAATCCAGTTTGCTTTGACAGAAAACTTTGAGCAGGATTTTTTTTCTTTTAAATACCTGACCTTCTTTGATTTTTCAAACGATTAGTAGTGGTGTAAAGATTGATTTACAAAAGTAAAATTTCACTGGAAAAAACTTTGTAGAAAGAGATAACAAGCACAGTAAGCCTGCTGCACTGCCATCCAGAGTGTATTTGATACAATTAATGAAAATAAGTTTATATTGTCCTCATGAAATGATAGCAAAAGTTGCACTCCGCCAGTCACTTACCTCTTGTAGGAAACGACAAATGTATTTGAGGATGACGTAGTTGTCTTTAGGGATGGCACTCATAGCACTGGCCAGCTCCCCCACCACAGCACCTTTCTCTGTCTCACATGTCGCCCCCTGGAAGCGAAGTGCAAAGTTCATGAACCTCTGGAATAAACTGCACGGAATGATGGAGTCTGGCAGATCCCGGAGAAAAGCTTTCAGAACCGAGGCCACTGCGTGAACGTCTGTCTCCTCCTCATCAAAGTTGACCTTCTGGGCTCGCTCAAATCTCGAGATGATGTCTTTGATTACACTCTGACGTCCAGGTAACCTGAATGTAAAAAAAACAACAATAACAATTAGAATTTAGCAACAGATTTGAAATTGAACTGCATGCATTTTATTTGCTGAACTGGACAAATAATTATGCGTGTAATAAAGTATGGATGAAATAAATTAAAATGATAATAAAGTAATGAAGACTAAAGACTCACACATTAAAATTTTTTTTTTTCTTTTTTATTCCAAACAATGTTTTCTTTTATGGAATTTTTTAGGCTTTTCCCTTTGTTCAGGTCCATGGGGCTCCAATACTAACTTAAAACTTGCAAGAATTATCCATATTGTCAGTATCATATTGTCAAGATTAAAACATTTACCTGAATATGCCCTCTACATCCAGAGCATTTTTCACCAGATACTCCACACACTCTGTGATGATGAAGGGGATCTGAGTGCCAGCCTGAGGACCCCATGACAAAATCTCCTCCAGAGACTGGCTGAAGAGAGCTGGAAGAAAACATGCCATAATGCTATGAGCAGAGGCCAGGGGAAAATGTATCAAGGCATAAGGGTAAGAAAAATCAAAGTCCTGGTTCCATGGATAACATAGGGCTACAATCTGAACTGATGAGGGAAGAACATATATAGATGTAAAAAAAAAACAAGTGAAATTAACATATAAGACTATGACTATCTGTAGCAAGAAAATCTATGTTTGGTTAGATGACAAGTCTCAGAAATCTTTTACTATTTTCTCTTTTTCTAAGCCATGTAAGGAGATGCATTGTTGCAATGCTAAGCTTACACTCAAAATAAAAAAATATAAGCCTGTAAAAGAAGCATAAATGCGTGTCAAAATTGATTTTTTTTTTAAAACAGAAAAAAAAAGGAAAATTGTTTAAAAATTAGCAATTTTAGCAAAATAATAGACCTTCTTATAAACAAAATAATTTGAAAATGCTGAAAATTGATATGAAATTTGATTAAAAATAATAAAAATAATAATGGTTTGATTAACAAATTTAGTTTAATTGCAGTTAAATGAACCAAAAGCTTGAAAACAATTGTAACACGGTTTGGTTCACATCATTCTATAGGCTGACTGGACATTCTAGCCGTCCCACAAAACACATGAAAAGAATATATAGGGTAAACAAGGATAAATATACAAACACACACACACACTTGAGTGGTGAAAACGTACCGCCTCCTTTATCTGCGTACAATGCTCTCTTCAAAGCCCGGATCCAGACTTTCTTCTCCTCCTCACTCTCTGCACACAGGGATAGCACGGTTTCTGAAGGTGATCGGCTAGAATCTGAAGGGAAAAAAAAGACAGTTTTAGCGCAGTTAACTTTATCAAGCGAAGAAATCTGGGAGGAGAGAGACAGAGAGTGAGAGATATAGAAAGAGAGAGATAGAGAGAGAGAGAAAGAGAGAGAGAGAGAAAGAGAGAGAGAGAAGAGAGAGAGAGAGAGAGAGAGAGAGAGAGAGAGAGAGAGAGAGAGAGAGAGAGAGAGAGAGAGAGAGAGAGAGAGAGAGAGAGAAAGAGACAGAGAGAGAGAGACAGAAGAGAAGAGAGAGAGAGAGAAAGAGAGAGAGAGAGAGAGGCTTCACACAGTTCCCGAGTTGTTTGGTGTATCTCACCTGTGACTATATCAAAGTAGACTCTCTTTGGTTCATGAAGATCTACTGGCGGCTCCACAATTATGTGCTCATCCAGAGTGATACAGTCGGAACTCTTCGTTTCTTCCTCTCGCGCGTACATGAACAGAAATCTGTCAGTGAGGACAAACCATCGGCGCGACCAGGTGTTCATGCGCCCGCCTTTCCGCCTCAACCACCCCCTCAGGTCTTTGTCTTTCCTGCGATTCATGACTTCCCCAGGCTGTTATTCTGCGTATTCAATATTGTGCACACATTTTTGTTCTGGCAATGAAAGAAAAAAATAGTCGTTAGTCATCTACAAGAAAACTTAATATTGATATTCAGAATCAAATAAAAAACAATGGTTCAACAAAATATCAATTTTTAATTTTTATCTTTAAGAAATTCTAAATATGAAATTTTTTTTTTCTTTGTTTGATAACTTTTTATGCAAATGAAACATCCTTTAAAATCCTTCCTTTTTTTGCCTTAGAGTTTAATTACTCTCTCCTCTTTTAACGTTTCCTACTCCTAGGTCTAAAAAACAAGAAGATCATTTACTGTCTTAAGAAGAATAATTGCGATAAATAGCGTTTTAAACCATAATATAGATAGATAGAAAAACTATAATATATAGTGCATATAGCACAATTTGCACTCATACACTGTATATATAGTGCATATATAGACTCAGCCTAGACTTAAAGCTGATTGTTCACCATTTGTTTCTTAAATCTTGCCAACGCATGATGTTTAGGGCAGTCTTACAGTTAATTGGTACAAACGTTTGCACAGCACCAATCCTAAGAAAGATATCAATGATTTTTACACTTAAAAATCTAGTCTTAAGTCAAAATATATCCCATAAATAAAAATACATTGCAGAGGCTTAATAAATATCATTGTTTTAAAATACATCAGATTCAGCAGATTTATAGAAACTGAGATGCACGATTTAAACCAATTAAGGACGGTGCCACCAATTCCGAATGTTATATGGAGGCGATCAAGAAGAAGAATGTAGTCAAGGGTGTCTAAAGCGGCCAAAAGTTCTAGAAGTCAGAAGAGCTAAAATTGTGACTTTCCCTTGGTCGGTGGAACTAAGAAGATCAGAGCTTACTGTAAGGAGGACTGTTTCCGTGCTGTGCTTACTCTTGCAAGCGGATTGAACTTTTCTTTTAAACCATCTCAACAACATCTCTCTCTATTTGATTTAAAATTACTTTTTCTGATATATCTTTGATAAAAAAGGAAGGTTCGAAACTCTTTGACAGTTTTTTAGCACATTTTGATCAAGGTTGTTTTCTTTGAAACTGTCAGGGATGGTTCCGCTCTCAAGAGGGATCATAGTGAAAAAAATATCCAACCCCTAAACTTTTCTGTATAACTGGAACGGATTTATGACAGCTCATCAAATTGTCGGCCCTGTAAACCCAAACCAATGTTCCAATAAGCTCGAGACTCAAGTGACTAAATTATGACTCCTGTACCTTAAAATAAATAATGATATTAAACCGAGACTAATGTTTAAATGCTGGGAGTGGGTGTCTTATCTCCACTGGGCCGGAGCTTCCTCTCTGTCTCATGGCGGACACATTGCTTGGCCTTTCTAATAGAATATAAATGGTCTAAATACACTCCCTTGAGAATAAGAGGCTTAGATAGATGGGAACTCATGCAAATGAAAAAAGTATTCATTAAATATAAGAGTGCCCATTTCTATATCTAGACTTTCAGTTATACATGATAAAACAGTAGAGCACATCATAGACTCATTTAAATATCTTGGTCTAGTTCTTGAACGGAGACGGGACGGCAAAGCGATTGATTGATTGATACTGTATCATTTCTACCTTTTTATTTTCTTACCGTTGTAAACTTTTAAATTTCGTCTGTGGGTGATCAAAAAGGTGGGTGGGCGGAATTCTATTATTAGATACTTGCCACCTGTACTCCGTCTTTTTGTTGTGATATTTTTCTATTAAAATTGAGTCATATAGGCCTACCTGCCAGCTGCATTCCGTCTTTTTGTTGCTATTTTTTTTTAGAATTGTACTGGAGTGATTTGTTTGATTCAGGGAAAGACAGGGAGCGATTTGATTGCGCCCAATTGCTTATTTGGATATGGCTCCGAAGTGGGCGGGGAAGGTGGATGGGAACAAACATAGATTATAAGCACATAAAATTGATGTTAAGCATCCAACTCAACTCTCTATCTGTGTCTCCAAGTCTCACACTTGCTCACTTTCTCTCTCTCCACAGGTTGACTGACTCCAATATAATCGACTCTCTCTCCACAGGTTGACTGACTCCAATGTAATCGAATCCCACATATTCGTCCACCCACCCATTTCATCGCCCACAGGCTAGGGACCACAAAACTCAAGGAGTGCCCTGAGTCTACTTTGTAACTAGATCTAGGTCTAAGACGTCTCTCTGTGAAAGTAAAGTAGGCTGTTAAAAATAGCATGTTCATTACGTTGCTAAGTGGCAATAAGTGTTAAATCTAATCAAAATAAGTAGAACATTACCCAAAGTGAAGAATTGTACACAAATTTAATTTAATCAGCGAATATTGTCATTCTAAAATTAGATCTAGAGCTCTAGAAATCTAGATTTACATCTTAGTTGAGACTAGAGAATAGATCCGCTTTGCAGATTGTCGATTTTTCAGTCCAGAGTGTTTACTTCCGCTTTCGGTAAGGGGTCAACGCCTACTTTTTCGACCCAGTATGCTAGAAGGCGAAATCATAATCTAGATCTACTGTCACTTTATGTATTTGAACTGATATCACCATTGATTTCTTAATATGGTGCATAAGCGTTTATTAAAAAAATTATGTTTATTACACTGTGTTCTCCCTCTTTTTGTTTGGCTTTTCTAGTTTAAATTCTTTAATGCACAATCAGGTATATTTACAATACTGTCATCAGCTGTATTTTTTTTTAATCCAATACTTTTTTTCTTTCATCATATCACATTTAATTTAAAAAATGCATAGAATTCAATTACTTCTAAAAAGTGATAAATATATACAATCTACAATAATAAAATTATTGTAAGTGAACAAAGTCTCGTCAAGAGTGATAATCAAAACAACACAACATTTGCTGACGTCATAGTAGTCATTTAGACAATCCACAACAAATTTCTAAATGACAAGAAAACTGAACATCTGCCATTAGATATTTTTATTTGATTCCTGATTTGGTAGCAGAATTATTTATTTAACATACATTGTTTTTATTCCGTAAGTAGTTTTATATTTGTCTGTTGTACTGATTTGTTCAAATCGATACTATAGTCTAGAATCAAGATTCTACATAGATCTAGAATCTAGAATCTAGATCTAGTCTAGATTCTAGATCTAGATCTAGCCTAAACTAGATCTATAGATCAAAATCAAGTTCTCAGTCGAGATCTTCTCTATTGTCAATACAAAAATGTCCAATAAATTCAAATCAGTATCAGGCTAACAGGAGATTCTGAATCACATAGGTATAGATCTAGATCTAGGCCTACATAGTCTAATATGTAGAATCTAGAAATCTAGATCTAGATTCTAGATCTAGATCTAGAATCTAGATCTTTGCCTTTCCCCAAACTATTTCTCACTTATAATCTATAAAACTATATTACTAGATCTAGATCATCTAGAATGTAACTTACGGGTCTAGATAACAGGCACCTAGCCCAACTTCAGTGATTGGAATACCAGAGTGGAAAGAGTGCAGCATTTTCCCTTTCTTTTTTTTCTATTGAATGCAGTGCAAGGTGCTGTTAACACTTAATGTTTGACATGGAGTAATTAACTGCTGGGAACATGGGTTCATAGACAGTTCTTTAGAGTCTAATGGGGAAACACCTAGGAAAAAAACATTTATAATTAGCGGATTTCACAAAATAGGTACATGCAGGTGGTGCTAACTTTCAAGTTGTATTTGAGATGATGTGTTGATAAATTCTTTTTTTTTTATTATTTACATGTATTGTTTGCACTGAATGAGCTAGAAAAGCAGCCTAATTCATATGAGTGTCAAAGTATTTTTCTATTTAAAAAAAAAAGTTTAATGTGCTAACCTTGTCGATTTACTGATGAACCAAATATCCCGTTTTTACAAACCTTATAATTGTTGTTGACAAATATAAGTCCTAAATTGGACAATTCTTCCTTATTCGTATATATCTGCATTAAAAGCAAGTATAAGACTTATAAAAATATATAACTCCAGTTCCTTTTGTAAATTGTCGCGAATCAAGGAGATGTTAAACAGTGATGCTACTTTTCAGTATATTTACGGAATGCCGTAAAAAAATTGCCTGTCAAAGTTTTGTAAAAAAAACCACTGGTCCGAGTTTGGTCAAGGTCCGTCAAAGTTCTCCACCAATCTCCGTGCAGCCATGCATTGACTTACGGAAACGGGAAAAACAATTAAACGGAATAAGCAAACCGCAAAAAGTACGAACATCACTGAGCATGCGTTCTTCACTAACAAAGTAATAACATCCGTCCAATCGATTTGGGTAGTTCGGAATTTTGGATTTATGTGAAAACTAATCTCGATCAAAGACTTTTGTTGGATTTATTTTGTGTGATTCAATATATGCCACTGAATATACGTGGACTTGGTCGAAACAAGGGCAGTAGGAAAAGTATCTAGATCTAAGGATTTTGTGTATACCTAGACTAGACTTGATTTATTGATTAGAAATAGCATAGAAAGAAATAAAGTTTGGTCCGTGATTAAGCATAAAATACAATCATTCTCTATCAAACTTTCTTGTAGACATTAAAGCTCTTCTTTGTTTTGCAGTACTTAGAGTACTATTAATTATTTTAAACCTGTGCCTTGTATCAAAAAGGGCGGCGACATTGGCCTGAAATCTACGGACCAATCAAATTTCCTTTTTTAGCTCCTTAAAACATTTTAATAGCAAGTAACTTGCAGAATGTAGAAATGTGCGCATATTATAATAACTGAATACGAAATAAACAACTTTTAATGTAGCAAAAATTAAGTACAATTAAAGAACCAATGTTTAAAGACCATGAATTTTATGTATTTAATGTAACTATATTGCTGAAGTTTTCCCCTAGGCCTTTTCTAAATTGGGATATTTCTGAGTTCATTCAAAGGTGTGGTTTTTGTTTCAATCTAGACATATATTTAGAATGTTGTGATTTCGTCTGTGTGCTACTGTCCATGGAAGGCAAAGCGTTTTTCTATAGCTTCTTAAGTCAAAAGAACACAGTTTCTTTTCATCTTCTTTTGTAATTGTTTCCATGTGGTAATGCAAGATCTTATATTCAGTTTTGTCTCTTTGTTGTTTCCCTGTTGATATTCTTTTGTACTGCTGAGCATTTGCCGTGTCCTACAAGTCTAGAACCTAGGTATTCAAACTAAGTGGTCTACATGCTCCACATTTTCTCTGTTTACTATCACATCTGCATCAGAGCTGCACCTGTCGATACTGACTATTTTGGTGTTCTTCACATTCAGCAGCAGTCTTTTCTTTCCCTGTGCTCTTTAACTGTTTGGACCAGCTTGGATACAAGGCTCATTAGAAAGATGATTTCTTTGAGTTTGATCATGTTCAACATTTCTCATTATATCCCTCGGTATAAAAACTCAAGAGATGTGGCTAGAAAATTCGGCCTTGTCTTACGTCTTTGTGAATAGGGAATCAATTTGATGTACGACACACCAGTCTTACTGATTTGATGCACCACGCTCCAGTCTTACTGCAGCCTCCTGTCCGACACACAACTCTTTTATCAATTTTATGTTCTCAGGGTGAACACTCACACAGCTTCTCAGGCTTTATACAGTCACTTTATGCCTTTGAACAGTCAATGAGGCACATGTGAAGGTTAACATCAATCTGTCTAAATTTTTCAATGAGGTGTCTAAGGTTGAAATATATGGTCTCTTGTTCCTCTTCCTTTCTTAATCCCGCATGTGTGTTGCTGACTTCTGATTTTATTCTAAACATTTCACTTCTGATTCAAAACTTTCTCTGCGATCTCTGTTTCCGTTTGATTGGTATCATTGCTGCAAAACTCTTGCTCAGCACTAGCTAGAAATATTCCAGCTGCTTTACGGATCCTTCATCGCCAGCTTCCACGACTTCACGTTACCCTGTTCCGGGGGCTTTGTAGATACTCGACCTTTCCCAAGGGTCACTCACAAGCTAGCGGAGGGAAGGGGTGCTTTACCTTCCTTTGACAGACAAGCTGTACACTAGTGTACCTCCACCCACGTTTTTCTGTATTTTAGCATTTGGACTAGAAACTAGAATAATTGAAAATCATTTTTTTTTTTTTGCATTCCTTTTTCAGGAAGCCCCATGCAATAATCTGGTGGCTACATCTGTACATATCAGTAGCCGAATGGCGATGTGATTGCGAGTGCTGTATTACCGTGTCACCTGACATAGCTGAAGCCCTCCTGTCCAGATGAGTAGGCCACCCAACTCACTGTACTCTGTGGATGTGGGAGATTCCACATTCACAATACTCAAGCGCTACCAACATCTACGACCTATCGGCTCGGGTGCTCAAGGTATTGTCTGGTAAGTCCTGAAGCTTCTCTATTTTACATGATTGGGTGGCATTCTGTGAAATATTAATTTGATACACTATTATAGTCTATATGTGTTGAAATGATCACTGAGTGTGTGAGCGTTCAGATAAGGCTGTTAATAAATTAATAAAATCAGCTCAAATGGTAAACTAGTTTTCTCAACTTTTAAGTTCTATTGCAAGGCAAATTGTTGAAAGATTTTGTTGTTTGGTCAGCTCGTAAACCAGCAAGTTTACCCTAAACTGGTACAACTGTTGTTCTTGTTTGCAGCGCTGCCATTGACACCCAGACAGACACTAATGTTGCCATAAAGAAACTGAGCAGACCATTCCAGAATGTCACACACGCCAAAAGAGCCTATCGTGAATTTGTTCTCATGAAATTGGTCAACCATAAAAATGTAAGTGTTACAAAATATAGTTTAAAGTGGAGAGTTATAAAAAAGAAAAAGAGAATGGGAGTGGAGGGGTGTGTGTTCAGAGCTTGTTCAGAGCTTGTTCAGTTGGTAGAATGCATATATAGGTCCAGTTTTCTAGCCCTGATCAGGCTGTCTTTTTTTTTTTTTCTGGTTTTAGACCAGGGGAGTATAAAATGGCCAGCTGAGAAAGTTTTGCCAATTATAATATCCATTCTGTGTGTTTAGTATATAAAAAATCCGACATTAGTTCTTTTAAGGATCCATTTTGGAAAAGAAGGAAATATTTCACTAGTTTTCTCTCTCTGGAACCCAAGAAAATCACAAAGTAATAGTTTTTGTATACTGCCACTATCAAGTTGTCTGCCTCTGACTTTCTGTAGATTTCATTGATTCTCTTATCTCTTTTTCTGTGAACCGTATTTAACTCTTTCTGTCTGTATGTGCTCCAATATACATTTTTCTGTGCATGTGTCCCATACTTCTTTTTGATTGTGTGTACTGTGCCTCTTTCTGCCTATGTCCCATATATGTGTGTACTGTGCCTCTTTCTGTCTATGTCCCATATATATGTGTACCTTGCCTCTTTCTGTCTATGTCCCATATATGTGTGTACCGTGCCTCTTTCTGTCTATGTCCCATATATATGTGTACTGTGCCTCTTTCTGTCTATGTCCCATATATGTGTGTACCGTGCCTCTTTCTGTCTATGTCCCATATATATGTGTACTGTGCCTCTTTCTGTCTATGTCCCATATATATGTGTACTGTGCCTCTTTCTGTCTATGTTTTTGTGTAACACATGTATGTCCCTTGGTCTCTCTCAAGGTATCGACATTTTACTTTATCTTGTATTCTCTCTCTCTCTCTCCCTCCCTCTCTCTCTCTCTATCTCGCCTCCCTCATCCAACCCCTCCCCCACTTATCTTACCACGTTATTTCTCTCAAATCTACCTATCATTTCCGCCAACCGTTTGCTTTTTCTCTCTCCTTGTGACATTGGCACTTTTTTCTCTTCTGCCTGCCTTCAACCTCTCCCCTTTGTCGACGGTGGTACACTCTAATGATCAAAAGAAAACATAAAACAAAAGCCAAAATGAATGGAACATATAAAAAGCACGTAGTTAATAATAATAGTATTGTAAGCCTATCCACCACACTGCCCAAGTGTACAACTGTGTTTAGTTAGAGCCTCCAGGTGAATACGGCCATGAGTAGAAGGAGCGAGCGGGTGGGTTCGAGCACGCGTTACCTCATCAAGCAGGGGGTGGCTGAACTCTAGCAGGCGGGACCTCCCCCTTCCCCCTCCCCCACCCCGCTTGTTAACGAGAGGAGAGCCGGGGGAGAGCCGGAGCGTCGGGCGGCCCCGTTTGCCCCGAGCGATTCTCCAATCAATAATCATGAGTGAGCTCCCCTGTCAGATCGATGGCCCTTAGATTCCTGTGCTCGCCCCTGGTTAGCACTGACGCCCGCTCTAACAGCTCTAGCACTCCAAGCACTGGCTGGCCCCTGGCCCTAGTCTTACTCCTAGCCCTAGCCTTAGCACTGCCTCGTGGTCTGTGTGTGTGTGT
>RQTK01000907.1:195296-206239 GCA_003991915.1 Elysia chlorotica
GCTCTAGACTGCCGCGCATTTTCACACCGCGGCACTAGACTTCCGCGCATTTTCACACCGCGGCACTAGACTTGCGCGCATTGATCAGCCAAAGACTTGTTGCTGCAGCACTAGACACTCTAGCCTTGGCTGAACTTCCCATTGGAGACGCGGCACAATACTGTCCACATGCAAAGTGGTTGTCCACGAAATGTGAGGCTACCAGGGTGAATCAGACACAAGTCGCTGGTACAAGTTTTGAGGTAGAGTCCCTTAAAAAGAGAAAGACTGGTCTATACTGTCCTTTATTGTTTGAAAATAAAAAGCATTTGAGATATAACTCAAAAAGTTGAAATTCCAACATGTAACAGACCAATCTCTTGGAGGCAAAACACTTCCTTTAGTTGTTTACTACATAAAACAATTCTATGCATGTTACTGGACACTAGGAAAAAGAGGGCAAAATTGATGACCACAAAAAGTTATTATTTTGTCAACTGCTATTGTATTATAAAAGATTGTATTGTGTGTCACACCTGTAAGACTAGGAGGCTTCAATTGTTAGAAATTAAGATTGGAGCTCCTTTCTCTGCCAAATTGGTTCCTCTCCAAGGTTTTGTATTTATAAAATTAGGTTTTTAACCTTTTTATTTATATGATATAAAAAAAGAAGCAAGCGTCAAAAAAGCAATTCCATAAAACCATTTCTTAGTTGTTGTTGTTGTTTTTTTTAGGCTTGCATACAGTACTTTAAAACTAAGTTTGAAAATTGGAAGTTATCTAATGTGCAAAGAACACCAAAAAGCCTTGAGTCTCTATTGAAATGCATTTGTACACAAACCTTGAATTTGTGCCTACTGTACAGAACTGGCGCACGTGATAAAGCGTTGGTCTCCTGATCGGGAGGTCCCTGGTTTGAATTGGTAAACAATTGTGCCCCCCACTTGGTATTATGTGACAGATCAAGACAACCTTGCCCTGTCTCTGTGTGGCAGTACAATAAAAAATTGTCAGACTTAACGTGGAAACACAGTGGATGTCGCACCATCTCGCCCAAGCTTCCCTTTTTTGCAGCGAGAATTTATTTCATGTGAGAAATGTTACAGTAAACAGAGTAGACGCGTAAAAAAAGGCAGCCTCTTTTGTCGCCTCGCCTCATGGTGCTAGATCTAAGCGCTGCGCTTAGATCTGGCGTCAACAGGTGCGTGGTCGCGCGAAAGTTGACCGGAAATGAAGAAGGCCCGTATTTTGAGCTGGATATAGATCTGTAACCAGTGATCGTAGCGAAAATCTGAAAACAGATTCGTAATCAGCGATCCGCAATTTAAAAAGTCTACGCGTACAGATGCTTAAAAAATGCATAATAAACAATTTCATTAAAAAAATGTTTTTATTCGATTCAGACACCCGCACATTGAAGAAAGCGCGCGATTTCCACCCCCGCACACTTTCACCCCTACATGCCGTATCTGTGTTGTGTTTGAAGTCAATACACTTTGGATTGTCGTGCCACATATTTTATTATAATTATTATTACAAACAAATCTAAAGCATTCTAAAACCCAAGATGGACACAGACCAAACAACAAATTTGTTGTCTTTTTTTTTAAATGTGGCTGGTTTCATTCTTGTGTACTGCACACATTTTTCCTCATCTGCGAGTATGATGGTATTCACCGTATTGATTACGGCGTTGATTTATTTGATGGACCCAGTAGCGTCGTCTATTTTTTTCTTTTTGACTGCAGCCATTTTAGTATCATCCATTGAAGTATTTCTTCATTCACATCCATCTCCTATAAGTATAACCGAAACAAATAAAATGAGACGATGCTTCTACTAAGTTCTAGGCAATAAAAGCACACACTGGGAATTTTTCTCCTCACATGATTTTGTCGCTCTGACATTTGGAGGGAAGGTGCGACCATCACTCTGTTTCTACCAGCTCGTCCATTTTTCCGCGCAGTTTTGTGTTGCCGATTTGAAGGGAAGGTGCGACCTCCACTGTGTTTCCACCCTTAGTCTCAGGACCCATTAACGATATAGCCTATTTAGTGCTTAAGATAAACACTAACAACAAAGCCAAACACAAGACTGTCTTCTGTACACCAGAATATTTAGTGCTTACGGTAAACACTAGGCAACAATTCACACACAAGACTGCCTTCTGTACACCAGAATATTTAGTGCTTACGGTAAACACTAGGCAACAATTCACACACAAGACTGCCTTCTGTACACCAGAATATTTAGTGCTTACGGTAAACACTAGGCAACAATTCACACACAAGACTGCCTTCTGTACACCAGAATATTTAGTGCTTACGGTAAACACTAGGCAACAATTCACACACAAGACTGCCTTCTGTACACCAGAATATTTAGTGCTTACGGTAAACACTAGGCAACAATTCACACACAAGATTGCCTTCTGTACACCAGAATATCTAGTGCTTACGGTAAACACTAGGCAACAATTCACACACAAGACTGCCTTCTGTACACCAGAATATTTAGTGCTTACGATAAACACAAGATTGCCTTCTGTACACCAGAATATCTAGTGCTTACGGTAAACACTACTGATAAGGCAACAATTGACACACCAAACTGCTTTGTGTACACCAGAACACGGAGGACTGCGAGCGTCGGTGGCCAGAGACCTGCTCTCCAAGATGCTTGTGATAGACCCAGACCGGAGGATCTCCGTGGACGAGGCCCTGAACCACCCGTACATCCACGTCTGGTACGACGAGGCGGAAGTCAACGGGGTAAGGACTAGTGCTACGGCGGCTTGCTCAGTGCACATGGACAAGTTACGGGTCATAGGCAACGTCATTCATCTCTTATTCCATTGGGTTTAAAAATTGCATTGACTGTGAAAGTGAGCTTTGTTATGACTAGGACTAGATATGTTAGGACGTTTACATTGAGTCTGGTTAGGTTGAGTGGCATCATTCTGTTATAGATAATGCTGACTGATGATCTTTTTTATTGTACAAAAATTTAACTTTCAGCGTCTTTCATGACTTTGCCTTCTATTTTTGGAGACTTTGCTAGTCATCAAACTTTAAAAATCATCAGTGGCTTTTATTTTTCACTGATCCTTTAGTGGACTTTGCTTGTTCGTACTTTAAAAAAACAACAACAAAAAACAAAAACTTCAGGGGTTAACATTTCTTTAACATCTTTGGATTAAAAGGGGAAGAAGGAGAGGGAATCATGACCTTGTTTCTTTATTGAAGATTGGCTTCCGATGCAAAAGATCAGGGTTCGAGCCCTGGCGATTGCGCTCCCTACTAGTTGGTCGTGTCAGTTTAATGTGACCGGCTGAGTCATAGTATCCTCGTCCTGTCTTGTGTTTGATAGCACATAAAATTGTCAGACGTCGATCTTGGGGCATGTTCACAATGTAGCCTATATAGTGCTGATGTTGGACGTTAAACTAACTCAAGAACAAGAACAAGAAGAACAACCCTCTCCGTCTGCGTCTCTCACCTATTTCACACTCTGTCTCTCTCTCTCTCTCTCTCTCTCTCTCTCTCTCTCTCTCTCCCTCTCTCTCTTTCTCTTCTCTCTCTCTCTCTTTCTCTCTCTCTTCTCCCTCTCTCCCCCCAGAAAAAAACGTTTAGTAATGTATCACTACTCTCGATTCCTGACAATGGAAAAACAAACTTTGTTTAGATGAGTTGTCATGGAGTGCCAGTACATATGTATCTAGAACAGTAGAAGACGGGGAGGGCAAGCATGCTCTGCTGCTGTGAATGGTCTCTCTCAAACCTAGAACTACGGTACATTATCATGTGTATCGCGCATTCGCACAAACACTTTGTTAGCGTTTGTCAATGTTACTGGTCAGATCAAAACAAACACTCAAACACGCACACACAGCCAGAGGCCTAACAGATACATTATTGCCCTGTCTCGTGTGTGACTGCACATAAAATTGTCAGACATCAGTCTTGGGGCCCATCTACTATATAACCTATATAAAGCTCACATAAGACTTGACACCAACCCAAATTAACTCCATTATTGGCTTTGGTACATTTATCTTGGTGAAGGTGGGAATTACGCAGTTACTTGGTGAGCGTGAGGTTGAATAAACTGATACATGTATGTCTATTGGAAATTAAGCAGATCTATGTATTAAGTACCGACAATCAAAGTTATTTTATAATCTCAGTTAAGTCTACCCCCAGTCTCGCATGTTCAAGCAGCATCAACTTCTTTTGAAAATGTTCACTAGAACTCAAGATTAACGCCAATTCTTATTCACTGAACACAGACAAATCTTTGCTTTGTTTGAACCCAAATTTTATCTAATGGAGGAGGTAATAATAATTGAGAAAGACAGCAGAGAAACTTAATAGAACCATTATAATTTTAACTCGTAGAGAGTCCAGTGTTGTGTTGCCGGTAACGAAACCTCAGGCGTAACGAAGCTGGTCCACTGTACATGTTTATGGTACCCACATTGATTTGCTCAGTTGTTATGTTTTCTCTTTGCTCTTTCAGCCTGCCCCCGGGCCCTACGACCATGCTGTAGATGAGAGGGAACATTCAGTAGAGGAATGGAAAAGTGAGTTGTTTTGTAGTTGTGCTACAGGAAAAGAATTATAAATATGATATGATTGGAGACAGCAGAAGAGAGAAATTATCACCTACTGTTACATTGGTACTTAAGATCATGAAATGAAAGAAGAAGCATACAACTTCAAGACTTATTTTTATTCATTTAAAGATTATAGAAAGAGGAAAAGTCCATTTGATACATGTAATTTGTTTTTGTTTCAGCATTAATATATAACGAAGTGATGGAGTATGAAAACCGTGACAAAGTGAAGGATAAAGCAAGTGCTATGCAAAACCACAATGGATCAAACAACCTTGGTAACTAGCCCGCACTGTACACTGCGTACTGCTCTTTTCTCTCACAGTCTGTCCCAACATTTCCTAGTGGTCAGTTTTATGTTGATTTTGAAATCTTTAAGTAGGAAAAAATTTGGATTTAAAAAAAAAAAATGTTTGAGCACAGGCTTTTGCAGATTTGAATGTCGTTAAACTTCAGAATATTTCTTTCGTTCTTATGTTTTTGTGTGTGGATAGGATAATCAAATCTTTAACCTTTTCACATCCGTAATTTAAGGCCATTCCTTGTGTCCTCAATATTTTTGGGAATTTTCAAAAACTGATAAATGCCTCATGGTAAGGTAAGAGTTTTAATATTTCATCATTACAAAATGGAAGGCGTGTAGAGGCACAGCATGAGTGCAGGCTGACGTGAAAGGCTCATGTTTTATGCTTTTCTATTTGCAGCAGAAGGATGCAACAGTATGGACAGCAGACAATAGCAGTGGCCAGCCAGGGAAGCCAGGGAAGCCAGGGAAGCACACACACACACGCTGCCTGTCACACGTGGAGCGGCCGACAGCGCCTGGACAGACTCTAGCATCCTCTAGCAGCCCCTCGACCACGCGTCTCCACTGAACCGAGCCTTGCACCATCTCAACAATTCTGGCTTCCAGGGCGCAGGGTGGCGTAGGGCTGTGTGGGCTTCATCATCTTCCACGTCTTCTCATACTTGGAGGCCCAGGGGAAGGCTTGTTGGGTGTGAGCTCACAGTCACTTTATTCACTTGGCGGCAGTGCAAGTTTCTTAGCCGCTGGCTGTCGATTCGCAATTGTTTTTTCTTTAAATGCCAGTGACTGGGTGAAGTAAACCATTTTTGTACCTCCTTTTTCGCTGATTTTTTTTATCGTTCTCTTCTTTCTTTCCCACATGCTGTCTGTTGACCCTGGGCCATACCATCGAGATTGTTTGTCCTCGGACTGACCACTTGCTCAGTAATTACACGCTTTTTGTTTGGCTGCATGAACTAGACTCTTCTTGGAAGAGCTGCCTGTCTCTCATTTGCCAGCTTGTGGGATATGAATAAATATATGTATCTCATGAATCATAATATTTAATATAAATGGTCAAATGAAACCTAGAGGTGGGGTGAACTTTTTCGATCACTGAAATATGCGGAAACAAAGCAAACCAAGAGTTGTCTGCCCTGTTGAGAAAAACTGGTTGGTTTTGCTCATGCACTGCTTGTATTAGCTTGAAACATACACGGACTACTTTGGTGATTTAAACTGAACTTCTAAAAACTGAGTTTTAAAACTAATTGTTTTTTCCTACTAGTTTAATGGAGTAGAACTTTATGGAATTGATGCTTTGAAGACTTTTTTTTTTGTTGCATTTGCACTGGAAACAAATTGTAAAAGCATTGCAATAGTCCAATTGAATATTGTTTCGTCATCCTGTTGAGAAAGCTGTCTTTATGGTAGTGAGAGCAGAATGCACAAAGTTTGTTTGACGTCTCTTGTTGTGCCCCCTATGATTTGTGTATTGTCTGATATATGAAGATGTAAAGAGCTTGGTCAGCACAAACATAGGCAGCTCCTCCACCGCCTCAGGTGTGCTCTGCTTCTCAGGGGTTCTTACTTGTACTAACTGCAGCAAGATCAGCCAACAATGATCCAAGTATTTAACTTTAAAAGAAAAGCACCTACTTTGAATATGGATATATACTTTGGCTTGTGTTCTGCCAATATATATATATGTTATACGATAGCTCGCAATGGCAATAAGAGATAGTCATAGCAGCTGAAGCAGCTTGTGTTCTGCCAATGTGTAATGATAACTCGCAGTTGCAGAAAGAGATAGTCATAGCAGCTGAAGCCGAGTCCATTTCTGGGCGAGTCGTGCTGCAAAGCTTTGTGATGTTTGCCCACCAGCAGGCCACATTTAGTTCTCTTCTTTTGTGATTCATTAGACACAGGTCCACGCATAGGCCTACACACACACACACACACACACACACATACATACACACATACA
This sequence comes from Elysia chlorotica, assembly GCA_003991915.1. NCBI lineage: Eukaryota > Metazoa > Mollusca > Gastropoda > Plakobranchidae > Elysia > Elysia chlorotica. The sequence continues at coordinate 202,164 of RQTK01000907.1, forward strand.
CAGGGGCAATCCGTGCGACTTAAGTTTCTTTTTGTTGAAGGTTGTGTTTCTTGTACATATTTAATGTAGTTTAAAAATAGTATATACAAAATTTCACACATATGACAAAATGTGTGTTCTGTTTTATTTTGATTTATTGTTCTAAATAATTTTTCTTTCATCTGGTCTTTTGGTTCTGAAAATCAAGTTTTTTTTTGTGTTTTTTTAATCGCTCAGGGGAGAAATATCTGTATTGGTAAGAACTACAGGGAGTTGCAAATATAACTTCATCAAGCCTATTGGCCCTGACAATGCCAGGTGGTCTTACTGAGTTCAATATTGTGTCCATGTTGCAAGTCCTGGACTTTGAATGGGCTTGATTGCTATTGTTATCTGGTCCCAGAATTAGCACTTGGCTGCCTTTTGTATCAACAAGTCCTTTGGTTTTTCCAGCGTAAATCCTAAAGTAAGCAAGTAAGCAAGTCAACCGGAAATAGGTTAGTTAGATCCCAGGCTAGACAATCTACATGTGGAGACAGGCTAAAACAGCTTCTTCTTGATTTGGCGTGGCATTCTTGAACCTGCCACAATTACGGAACAGATGAACCTGATATCAAACCAAACAGTGCAATATCAATCTAGTTATTCTATGTAACAACTCTCCCAGACAAAGTGTCACGGAGTCGATATGTTTGTGGTGAATAGCCCTTTTTTTATTGTCTAAATAGATCTGTTAGTGTTACAGATTGGATGATTGCAACTACAGATCTGTTCTGACATAACTCACTAAGATCGGATCTCCCGATGTGGTGGTCTCACACTCACAGATCTCAATGTCTTGTTACACAGATCTATACATGTGTGTCTTTGTGTGAGTGTCTTGTTACACGGATCTATACATGTGAGTATTGTGACAATAGATCTGTGGCGAGGTCCCATGATCATCCACGGTGTTTCCACTCAAACGTCGTTGTTTGTCAGGATCACCTGTCGTGTTAAGTGTTTGGTCACCAACATACCTAAATTCCAACAACCATATCAAAGACAAATTCACCATATTTAAGTACCGGTATTAATTTTTTTGTTTTGTTTGTTTGTTTTTTTTCATAAAATCAATGTATAGATCCTGAATTTTATTTGATGTATAAAAATGACCCATACGTTTTATATAAATATATATACATAAACTTCTACATTTAATGTACCTTGATTTTAACTTTTTATGCTGTTAAGTGTATAGACACATTGCAAAATTGTCAAGAGCCAAGAATCAGTGGCATTGGTCCAATCGGATTCATCAATGACTAGATAAAGACAAAGAGCTGTGGCGAGCAAGGACTAGTGTTAGGAAGCTGTCTGTTCGTCTCTGTTTACCAGTCAATGTGAAGCTACTGAACGAGCTGAAAGACTGCCCTTGCCTAGAGATCTGAAGCTGTATACTACATTACTAGACTATACATTGAATTATACTTAACTTATTGCTGTATGATGTGTTTTTTTATTAGTGTTATTTGGACTTGAAGAAATAAGAAATGTCAATTGACTGGATTGTGGATCTATTTGAATGGTTTATGCAGCGCTAGAATGGTTCAGTGTTTGAGTGTTTAGTGTGTTTTTATTGTTTCATTCGCATTACTAATACTATAAGAACCTGATCTTGTATTACTATAAGGACCTGATCTTGTATTACTATAAGAACCTGATCTTGTATTACTATAAGAACCTGATCTTGTATTACTATAAGAACCTGATCTTGTATTACTATAAGAACCTGATCTTGTATTACTATAAGAACCTGATCTTGTATTACTATAAGGACCTGATCTTGTATTACTATTAGGACCTGATCTTGTATTACTATAAGGACCTGATCTTGTATTACTATTAGGACCTGATCTTGTATTACTATAAGGACCTGATCTTGTATTACTATAAGGACCTGATCTTGTATTACTATAAGGACCTGATCTTGTATTACTATAAGGACCTGATCTTGTATTACTATTAGGACCTGATCTTGTATTACTATAAGGACCTGATCTTGTATTACTATAAGAACCTGATCTTGTATTACTATTAGGACCTGATCTTGTATTACTATAAGGACCTGATCTTGTATTACTATAAGGACCTGATCTTGTATTACTATTAGGACCTGATCTGTCCAAGCCTGTGTGGGCATTGTATTGTTGTTTGGTTTTAGATGTGTGTACATTCACTGATTTAAATGAACAATTATGTGTGAGAGTTTCAATTACAAACGTTCTATTTGTCCAATATTGTGTTTGTCACTTTGTGTGTTTGAAGTATTGCAGAAAGTGAAGTATTTTGTCAGTGTTTTTGTTTTGTGTGTGTGTGTGTGTGTGCTATGTTGTACATAAGTTTGTATTTATGTTAAGCTAAACGTCACCGGATACACTTGTTGTGATGTAAGTTTTACCAGTACAAGTCTATGAAATAGCCATCTACAAGACCTGCTCCTATGTTTGAAAGGTTTGAAAGGAATTGTATATGGGGCAGAGAGAAAGAGTTTCATTGTAAAAGCAAATGTCTGAGCGAAAGAGCAATGCCCCAGAATGTTCTCTATGTGTGCCGTGTCGCATGAACCTGTGAAACTGTGAACTGCAAGTTTCTTTGATATATGTGCTCTCTGTGTTCATAGGATTATGGCTTGTATTAAGAAGTCAGCTAGAAGAAATAAACCAAGTATGGAGTTTGCATCTCTCAACTCGACTCAATTGTTTGACGTTGTCTCATACCTGATCTCTCAATCTCTCAGCGCAGAGAATGGAGCTTTTCTCCTAGCTTTAGTACTCCAGCTTTCAACGAGGGCTGCTATATGGCGACCTTTGTTCAGCGCAGAGAATGTAGCTTTTCTCCTAGCTTTAGTACTCTAGCTTTCAACGAGGGCTGCTATATGGCGACCTTTGTTCAGCGCAGAGAATGTAGCTTTTCCCCTAGCTTTAGTACATGTACTGCTTTTCCCCTAGCTTAAGTATCAGCCTGAATCTAAACCTTAAATAGATTAAAACATAGATGATGGATGTCTCTGTCCAGGCGCGATGTGGTTTTACATCAGTGTGCCGAGCTACTGACAGCCCTGACAGACCTGGCCTCCAAGTTTGAACATCGCAGTGGCGAGTGCAGCCCAGGTTACATTGGCCCAATGCCCTTGTAGCATTTCTAAAATTGGACTTTGACCCTAACACTTACCTTGTCTTCATAATAGGGCAAGTGGGTCAAGCCCGACTTGGCTATTTTTCCTGGTATTTTAATCAATTTCTCTTATATTTCTTGAAATACCATGAGTCTCTTCATCGATTCTAGCAAATGGCTGGTAGTCAGTTTAATAATAACATGCACATATACGCCCCCTAGTATTGATGTAATCATTATAGTGATTGGTTTTAACCTAAACATTTAAAACCAGCTATGAATTGAAATATACTTTAGCGTAAGTGCAAACAGGCAATACCGTATGTCTGAAGATGGAGTCTGTGACTGTGTGTCTCTGTGAGACACCCCAGTGTGGGATGGGCCTAGAAGTGCAAACAGGCAATACCGTATGTCTGAAGATGGAGTCTGTGACTGTGTGTCTCTGTGAGACAGGCCCCAGTGGGATGGGCCTAGCTTCCAGTTAGTAGGTGCTGTCATTTTCAGGCATCTGAGAAGATCAGGCCTGACGTCTATCCAACACTCCCTCACCCGACCTCACCCCACCTCACACACATTCACTTTTTTGTTACCAGCTTTTTCATATAATTTATGAAACAATCAATTGGTAAATACATTCCGAGACATGTTACTTGAAATTGTTATTGCAACACCGGTATGATCTCGCCAGAGGCAGAGACATGTTTCAGTACTTTGAAAAGGATTAAAATGTTCTTGCGCAACACCATGGGCCAGAGCAGGCTTAATGCACTGGATGTATAAGTGTATTATCAACACACACAGAATTTATCGCAGGGTATCCGGACTTCAATTATTACTATTATTATTATTATTATTATTATTATTATTATTATTATTATTATTATTATTATTACGAGGGCAGGCTGATAAATAAGGGCCGTTTTTGAATAACTTTTTTATTT
>RQTK01000908.1:1939-15697 GCA_003991915.1 Elysia chlorotica
TGTCTGTCTGTCTGTCTATCTATCTATCTGTCTGTCTGTCTGTCTGTCTGTCTGTCTGTGTGTCTGTGTGTCTGTCTGTCTGTCTGTCTGTGTGTCTGTCTGTCTGTCTGTCTGTCTGTCTGTCTATCTATCTATCTAACCCAGTCTCCCTCACTCTCTATCCTTTTCACTGTCTCTTACTCTTAATCTCTCTATCTCTCTCACTATCTCTCTTGGTTTACCATCTCCAATGTTCACAATCAACCAACCAACCAACCAACCAACCACCCTCAATCACTGGTGTTAAATATAACCACAATTATCACAGTCCTCCCTACCCATCACTGACCATCAGCCTCTGGACTTAGGCGAGTCTGCAGCCAAGTGGTCAACACCAGCGCCTGGTGTCCGGCGGCCTTGCGGAACTAACCCTGACCAGTGACCAGTGAGGCGTGCGGCCATCCAGGCATCCAGACCATCTCCCCATCACGTGACCGGCAGACCGTGACGGAGTCCTGGGGACACCAGGAGAGTAGAGACTTTGCGAAAAACCGTGCAATAAAACAAAACAAAGACTTTACGTAAGGGAATCTGCATGCACCAACAAAAAAGTCAGTGTTGTTTTCGCGTAGATAGAGTGTTTCTGGCGTTGGTCACAGATACTCTAGAGTTGAGCTGGCGGGTAGGTCAGAGTGGCGTGCTACAATGACGTCCAATTAGAGATCATTGTATCTTAGACTTACGTGACCAATGAATGATCAGAAAATCCCATGCCTAAAGGATGTCATTACGTCAATCGTTATCATAACGAATATCGCAAGAACTGTATTACCTGACGTGGTCTGGATACCAGATGGATTTTTCTGATGGACGGGATGGATGGGTAAGAGGGGACGCGTGGTTAGAGCACTGGCTTTTGTCGCAGGAGGTCCGTGGTCACAAGATTGATGTCAGACAATTTCTTTGTGCTGCCAAACACACACAAACCAGGCCCCGATGTCTTAGCCAGTCACACTATCCTGATATACTGATACCGATCCAACCAGTTTGGGGACGAAATCGAATAACATTTTTGGAGCTTCAAACCGGAAACCGGCCAATTGGGGGACCAACGCTCTGCAACTTGCACCAGTTCCCCCCCCCCCCCCCTCTCCCTTTTTTCTTTTGACAACGAAGAAGACGTTTAACTTGTAGAGAGTTTACAAAAAAAATGGGTAAGCTATGCCTTTGTGATCTCAACCGATGGATGTTAGATCCGAAGTTCGATCCCCAGTTGCTGTCTCATACAAGGATGATAGATGTCTTTAGTCTTATATATTTTTTATTGTTTCCTTTTTAAAATTTTACATCTTTGCTATTTGATTCTTCGTATAGAAGTCCATCGAAGACTTAAGGAGGCGTTGTTGTTTTTTTTAATGATTATGGTAAACCTGTTTACCTTTTTTCTATTAGAGGTTGGATGAGTGAACTATTATGTTTTTGTTTTCTTCCCCCTCCAACTTATATCGTCTACAGTTTGCTTATTTTACGCTCAAGGAATTGAAGACTTCTGCTATTCCTCGTGGGGATACGTCTCTACGATTGTCGCCGATATGACAGTAAGATAGGTTTAATGAATCGGTTGGTTGGTTGGTTGAGTTGGTTTAACGTCAAACAGCAGCACTATATAGGCTTTATTGTGGACGGGCCCCAAGACGGACGTCTAACAATTTTATGTGCTGCCACACACGAGACAGGGCGGGGATACCTTGACTCCTGTCTCAGCCGGTCACATTATACTGACACCGACCCAACCAGTAGGGAACGCATCAGCCTGGATTCGAACTCGGGACCGTTTGCGTCGGAAGCCGATGTTCTACCCCTAGACCACCGCGCCCCCCTAATGAATCGGACTAAGAACAAAACAAAAAGAATTTGTCCAGATACGTCACTTTGCTTTTGCACGGCAGAAAAGTCTACGTCAGCTTAGTCGCACAGTGCACCATCTCATATGTAAACACCTAGAGTACTTAAGCAATGGCGTTGGACATTATACAACTCGTAATTTGAGATTAACAAAGTTTCATCGCAATATAGACAAAACAGACAAATAGAACGATGTTATTCTCATATCACGAAATGGTGGGACGTCTATATAAGTTGATTCAAACCCCCTTTGGTTCTGCATTATGGACCTTAAAGATCAAAACCCATCATAAAAATCATAAAATCTTCTCGGAAGGCGAGAAATCCCCTGGCCAGACAAGCGTTCGGTGCGCCGATGTGCCGAGGAAGAAGCGCCGTGAATGCGCACCACATGCAGCGAAGGGCACTAGAGACACAGTGTTGCGCACCGTGCCCCACCGTGTCGCACCGCGCTGCACCGCAGTAAATCACCCTACCCTGCTTCCCAATGGTCTCCGAAAGCGGCGAAACCTCGGGAAGGCGTTCAAGACGGTCGCTTGGTGGCTTTATGACGATCAACTCGAAAATGTTCACGGGTTTCTCCGATTTTTACACAGGCGAACACGTCGGACGGTCACCGAACGCTGAATACAGTGAATAGCAATTGGGGATCCCCGCTGGACTTGGCTGTTTCAGGGGTGTGAGAACAAAGGGAGAGAACTTGGCAGACGGTATCTCCTGATGGGGCGCACGGATTTCATGATAGTGTGGGATAGGTCTGTAACTAGCACGCCCGCCCTTCATCTCGGAGGTTGCGGAGTGCAGTGGTTCAGAGGGAAGATTAATGGGTACATAAATAATAGCCTATTGAAAGTTCTGGTAGTTTTACTTTTGGTGCGTTTGCTGTTAGGTTTGTTGAAGATTTTTTATTGCTGCTATTTTGTGTTCATGTTCAGTTGTTATTGTTTTGTTTGTTTTTATTTGTTAATTTTGTTGGGGGGGGGGGGGAGGCTGTTATTTTTGGTTGATGTTTGTTTTTCTGTTTGTTATTTTCGGGAGCGGCAAAATTTTAGTTGAATATATATAATTATTGATTCAGTCAATGTTTGTTAGCAGTCGCCACAATCCTATTTCCTAAGCTATCCAAAGAAACAAAGACAGGTTGGTAACCGCTTGGTTGACTGATTAACTGATTGGTTGACTAATAGGTTGGTTGATTTGTTGATCAATTAATTGATTGATTGAATAATAGATTAACCAAGTTATTGTTTGGATGTTCAATTGTTTGATTGATTTGTGTTACTGGTTGATTAATGGACAGACTGATTGGATTCACTGGTTAATTGATTTGATGAGATTTTGATTAATTGATCGGTTTCTTGGTTGGTTGGTTGAATGGTAGGTTGGCTTGTTGGTTGGTTGGGTGTTGTTGTTTTTTTAGTTAGTTGGTTGGTTGGTTAATTGAAAAAAGACCGCACTCTCTTTGGAACACCATTATTAATATTCCTAGAAGTAGAAAAAAAAATCTTTTGAAATTTACATTTTAGAAAAACAAACGAATACTTAAAAACCAATATTGGTTTCAACCTTTTTAGAGTGTAAACCTTCATTTCGTTTATTCCTAAATAAAATTCGATTTCACTTGGTAATTTCATTATAATTTAATGACATTTCCTGCCCTACAAGAATGACGCCATTACCATTGAGTTTTTCTCGTAAATCGTTTTAGACGCACCGAACAATATGAAGGTGACACCTCGAAAATTGGAAGGTTTTTTCGGCTAAATTATGGGGTAAATTCTTCTAGATTGTTCCGGGATTTTTATGACTGGCGCCAGGGGGTGAATTTTTAAGGCTTATGACCTTAAAATGGTAATGGTAATGAGATCTAGGATAATATCCTTGTAGATTAGGACTGGGGAAATAATTGTTGTTGTTGTTTTGTTGTTGTTGTTGCTGTTGTTGTTGTTGTTGTTTTGTGAATCAGAAGTTTTATTATTATACATGTTGTTCACAGGGAGAAAAAAAGGTGTATGTATGTGTGGTTAGAGAGAGAGAGAGAGAGAGAGAGAGAGAGAGAGAGAGAGAGAGAGAGAGAGAGAGAGAGAGAGAGAGAGAGAGAGAGAGAGAGAGAGAGAGAGAGAGAGAGAGAGAGAGACGCAGACACCTACAGAGATAGACAAGCAGACAGACGTCCAAATGCACATGTCAAAAGGGTAGAGAGAGAGACAGAGAGAGAGAGAGAGAGAGAGAGAGAGAGAGAGAGAAAGAGAGAGAGAGAGAGAGACAGAGAAACAGACAGAGGAAGACAGAGAGAGAAAAAAAGAGGGAGAGACAGGAAGAGACAGACAGACAGACAGACAGACAGACAGACAGACAGGCAGTAACTTAATCTTTGCATCACACATCTAAAGCTGACTAGATCTACAAAGCGAAAATTAATGCTTTTATAAAAAAAATATCCTAACTTTCCGAGTAAAATCAACATCGCTACTCGTCTCCGATTAGAGTTGTTTAAATATTCCGCCAGTATGAAGGATTATCTGTAATTTAAGACTACAACGAAAATTTCCCGCCTTCGCAAATTTCTGAGAGGAGTGGCCTCCCTTTTTCTCTCTGTATCTGGCTATCTGTCTATCTATCTATCTATCTATCTATCTATCTATCTATCTATCTATCTATCTATCTATCTATCTATCTATCTATCTATCTATCTATCTATCTATCTATCTATCTATCTATCTATCTATCTCTATCTGTCTCTCTCTCTCTTTCTCTCTCTATCTCTTCTCTCTCTCTCTCTCTTCTCTCTCTCTGTCTCTCTCTCCTCCCCCCCCCCCCTCACTCTCTCTGTCTCTCTCTCCCTCTCTGTCTCACTCAATATGTATCTCTATTTCTGAAAACCATTTTAAGGATTATGAACCCAAATAATTTATCACCTTTACATGTCATTTCAAAATTGCGTGGTTTTGAAAAAGAAAGAGTTGGTTGCTTCATTAGACTTCACCAGAGTGAGCACATGTACTAGGAAAGAGTTTTCTACCCAATATGTGTGCTATTTGGTAGAATTATAATACATATTACTTTGAGATATGATGCAAAGAGTTTGTAGTGTTGTATAGTGATTGTTGCTGTTGTTGATTATGCTGATGATGCTGTTGTTAATGTGGTGGTGGTTTTTTTTTTATATTACTATTGTTATAGCTGATGCTTTTGTTTTGTTCTTTTTTGTTTCGTTGTGTTTTTCCTGTTGGTTTGTATATCTAAGGACGCTTTATGGACAGAGCTATGAAAACCACAACCACTTTTACTACTACTACTACTACTACTACTACTACTACTACTACTACTACTACTACTACTACTACTACTACTACTACTACTACTACTACTACTACTACTGCCATCGCTGTTGCTGGGACAATTCAGTCTACTCTACAGTTCACCGGGTGCAGCGTCGGCTTCAACCACAGAGGCAGAAAGCGGTGACAGCAGCACTAGATCATACCTGCCAGCACCGCTACCACTGCCAGGCGCAACACAGCACAACTAGTGCGTTTGTTGATAGGTAAGAATGCTTTGCGATGCACATAACAAAACTTATGACATAATCACGACCCCTAAGCTTGTGGTTATCTGATCACTCATTGGCTCCATAAGTCTAGGAAACAGCTATGTTGAGTTGTTGTTGAGTTGGTTTAACGTCCAACATCAGCACTATATAGGCTATATTGTGGACGGGCCCCAAGACTGACGTCTTATAATTTTATATGCTGCCACACACGAGACAGGGCAGGGATACCATGACTCCTGTTTCAGCCGCTCACATTAAACTGACACCGACCCAACCAGTAGGGAGAGAAATCGTCAAGTCTCGATCCTGGACCTTTTGTGTCGGAAGCCGATGTTCTACCCCTGGGCCACCGCGGCTCCCAGGAAACAGCTATGGTTGGACGCCGGTTAGGATTCCCCTATCTATCGTCTTCGTTTTCTTTACGGAATCCGTGTTCGCAAGATCTCTACAAGCAGGCTTTCAGCTGTAAACTGCAGCTCCTCTGTCTAGTCTACGTCGCTCCTCAAGTTTCAAGATGGCGCCGCCACCGACGCATAAAAATCAAATTCTCGATGAAATTTATACATCAAGCCGCACCAAAAAAAGACAAGCACGCAGCGAAGAACACAAGATCCGGTTTTACATAAAACTCAGAAAAAGATAAATTAATTAATCAAGTCTGCTGTAAACAACACCAACGCTCACAAAACAACGCGGCTGAAAGAAAGCTTTAAAAATCAGAGGCGTTCGCTAATCAAGTCGTTCAGGGTTTTCAGGGTTTTCCCGATCAAGGTGCGAAACTGCAGTTCACTACAGTTAACTGGACCGGTGCTGGGTTTATTGAACGCGTTCCCCGATGTTCCCGTCGAACATAATGGCTGCGGCGACCATTTCCGTCTCCTAAAGGCAGTCCCAGTGACACAACATGGCTTTATCAGACGCGCCAATTTGACACTTGTGGGCATCAAAATGCACCGCATTGCGCACCACAAGTATTTCCTGACACCGCCTGTATCAACGATCTACGCCATCTTTATCTCAAGGGCTGTTGATGTCATCTGCTTTAGAGGGTCCTATTTTCGATGCTGTTCTTTCTTTTTCTTGACACTCTCGTTTATTTTCATCGCTGATGATAAATATTTTTAGCATGACGATAGTTGCCTGTAAGTTGTTCGTCAATTTGAATAATCAGTTTATTACCAAGATACTCAGAGAATGGGTGGTTATAATTATAAGGTTCTGAAAAAGTTCAAACTTTGGTACAGCCAATTATCTTTAGATTGCATATTGATGTTGGGGGATTAAGTGGAGATAATAGAATATAAACAAAGCAGCATTAAAGCAACACACTTTGTGGGGTTTTTTTTAAAGAGAGTTCCTTCTAGATCTACAAAATGGCCAACTGTTGCAAATTTAATCTATTTCAGGTGGTTGTATACATTTCCGAAAAAAATATGCTACATACTTTTGTAGAGACAAAATTATCTTTAGATTGCACTTTGATGTTCGGGGATTAAGGTAACAAAATATATGCAAAACAGTATTAAAACAGCACACCTTTTTGTTTTTGTTTTTTATGTTATTTTTTTTTAACAAAAAAGTTTCTTCTACACTATGAGCAAATGCTAAACTGTTGCAACCAGTGATACTCTACTTTAAGGTCAATGGTTGGAATTGACACCAGACATCAGTCAATATTTCATACTATTCTAATCGTATATTAAAAACAGTGATACAGTCAGGTCTTAACTTCAAAACTAGGGTCTTGGAATCTGAAAAAACAACACAAGACAACAGACATAGACTGTGCATCTGACAAAAGGACATAGACTAGCGAGATAGTTGTGACAGCATTGTACGTCCAGGGGGATTGCATTGCATTGAGGAATGTGGCTGAGAGGTCTATGATCACGACATTTTCTTTTTTGTCTTTTCTTTTGGTCTTCTTTTTTGGGGGAGGGGGAAGAGAGAGAGAGAGAGAGGAGTGTCGATGAAAGAGAGAGAGGGAAGAGTGTCGATGAGAGAGAGAGAGAGAGAGAGAGAGAGAGAGAGGGAAGAGTGTCGATGGTTTCTATGTGTATGTGTGTGTCTATATGAGGGAAGTTTTTTTTGTTTTTTTTTTTTTTGGGGGGGGGGGGGGGTCGAGGAGACACGCAGAGGGCATAGAGGGGCCTGGTTAGAGATAGTGAGAGAGAGAGAGAGAGAGAGAGAGAGAGAGGGAGAGAGAGGGCGAGAGAGAGACAGAGAAAAGGGGGGGGGTGTCGATGGTTTCTATGTGTATGTGTGGTCCGTGTGTAATCTATATGGGGGAGGGATTGAAGGGAGAGGGCGTGGGAGACGTAGAAGGCAAAGAAGGCCTTGATTAGAGCCCCCACAGTAAGCTCCCAAATTGATGGGCGTGTTATCAAAACATTCTGTAATTTCCCCCTTGTCACAAACTGACAGTCTAGTCAGTAGTCTGATCTGATGCCTGGGGTTGGGGTAGGTCACAGTGACCCCCTTCCTAAAGGCCAGAGGTAGAGCCTTTGTAATGAGATTTAAACACACAGATCAAATTAATGTCTAGCCACTATACACTATTATATCGTCAATGTGAAAGCTATTTTTAGATATGGGGTTGATTCTGTCTACAATATAGAAAAGAAGTAGAGTTTATTATGGTTTAGAAATGTGCGTAAAAATAAGAAGTATGTTCAACGTTCCAATAAGAAAGTACGGGAGATTTTTTTATGGAACTGGGATAGAATCACAAATAACCCATCATTACAGGTTATTCAAGGGAAGAGAATGATGATTAGGCACTCTCTGTGAGAAAAGACTGAGCTAAAAATTAGAGGCGGACATGATACATGATATCTTCTGACATTGATTTGGTTTGTTTAGTTTGCTAGTTCTAAAGTACGAAGTCAGCAATATGGGAGGTGTTGCGATAATAGGACCGTAACAAAAACGGAAACGAGAGATAAAAGTTTCTGCACTGGCGTCAAATCAAAGCACTGTCCTGGACATACGACGCCAATGCGCGATCAAAAAATCCTACGCCTAAAGCGGACGTGGTTATGTAATCGTAATAGTCGTATGATCGCAAAACATGAAATTCTAAATCTAGTTCATGTTTCAAAGGCGTCATATTTTGATACTATTGTGATGTTGCCGTCTGAAATTTTAGATAATTATTATTTTTAGGAGCGGAGAGAATGTTGCTGATTGTAGGGATTGTGTGTAGCGGCTTCTGTGATTTGGTGATTGCAATGGCGAAGTATTCTATGGAGGCAGGCGAAGAGAGAGTGAGGAATAGGGAGAGGGAGAGAGAGAGAGAGAGAGAGAGAGAGAGGGGGGGGGGGGGTTCTACGATTCCAAGGTAAGAAAAAAAAACTGCTGCTGATTCAGACTTCGCATATTTTGTTCCGGAAATCTGAGATGTACTGTCCGGCAAGGGGAAATAATTCAGGTGAATGTTGATGAGGTTTCCTTTGAGGGAGGACATGGTGTTTTTTATGCAAAGGTGTGGGGGAGGGGGGAGGGGGGAGAGAAATATCCAGGTGAGTTAATGGCCATTTTCCGAAGGGAAGAATCTTGGTTTTTAGTCTAGAGGCCTGGGAGGGGAGGAGGAAGCAACGTGCAAAACCAGGCAAGGTCTCTAAGGCTAGCGGGCGTAGCGGCCAAGGTGATGTTGTTAGAAAAATAAATTCAGCGTCGGGGTATGATTTATGGTGTCTTAAGTGGAATTGCGGATGCCGGTGATGCTGATTTATGAGAAAGTTCTGGCCCCATGGCTGTTCCATCAAGCCATTTAGCCTTGGGTGAAGATAATTTGTAAAACAAAGAAACCGTCTTGAAAACGCGGTATGGATTCTTGTAGTTTTGCTGTGTTTCCGATTTATAGACGACGTTAGATTACTTTATACTTTTTCTAGAATGTATGGAAAATGATGAACTTAGCTGGTTTAAGTTTTGAACTGAATGGGGTATGGTCAATAGCGGAATTTTTGCCTAAGGTATTATATCGACGTGGGATTACTTTACACATTTTCTAGAATTTATAGAAAATGATGAACTTAGCCGATTTAAATTTTGAACTGAAGGGGATTTGGTAAAAAGCGGAAGTTTTGCCTGAGATATTATATCGTACCTCCGGTTATATTTAAAAATAAATCTTTCTTGAGGAGCAGAATAGCTTAATGTAAGAGTAAACGGGAAAGGGGCGATACGGTATGATGGAGTAAGGAGATTGAAGTAGAGGCGTATGAAAAAATAGAGAAAAAAGCAGAGAGAGATGGACAGACAGAGACAGATAGAGGTGGAAAGATGGAGAGAAAGAGAGGGGGGACAGAGGGAAATAGACAGAGAGAAAAAGAGAGAGTAAAAAAAAAAAAAAAGAGACGTCTGAAATTTTAGATAATTATTATTTTTAGGAGCGGAGAGAATGTTGCTGATTGTAGGGATTGTGTGTAGCGGCTTCTGTGATTTGGTGATTGCAATGGCGAAGTATTCTATGGAGGCAGGCGAAGAAAGGTAGAGAATAGAGAGAGAGGAGAGAGAGAGAGAGAGGCACACAGACAGACAGACACAAAGACAGACAGACAGACAGACACAGAGACAAACAGATAGACAGACAGACAGACACAGAGACAAACAGATAGACATACAGACAGACACAGAGACAGACATACAGACAGACATACAGCCAGACAGAAATATATACAGACAGATGGACAGACAGAGAGAAACAGAGGCAGACAGATACCTACACGGAGAAACACACAAGACAAACTCTAGAGATGTCTCTGTTATGTCTTTGTCTTTAGCTCTGTCTCTCTTTGCCTCATTCGCATTCACACTCTCTCTCTCTCTCTCTCTCTTTCTTTCTTTCTTTCTTTCTGTTTTTCCTCCCTACTTCCTAACTATATCTATATCCATATCGCTTCCTCCTTATCTTTTTCAATCCCTCCCTATTTCTCTCCCTATCTCACTATTTTGCTACCTTTCTTCTACCCCCCCCCCCCCCCCAAAAAAAAAAAAGCACCAAAACACAAAAACAAATTCCACCGCCCTTTACCCTCACCACTCCCCTTCCCATCCCACTACATCCCATATAAGAAACACGACCCGGAAATTGCTTGACCAAACCTCGGACAATGGTCAGTGCGGGCAGATGACCAAGGGAAACAAACCAGTGCACATTGTCCAATTACGGGTCCACCATCTCCATCCACCAGGAGGATCAAAGGCTGAAATTTGAACCGGCGCCGCGCAGTGTATAAAGCCAAACACAAGGACTGCGCCACTACGCCATTCCGTTGATTACAAACTGCGAGGGGTCACCGTTAAAAGAAACTGGCCTGGATTTGGTCGTTTTTGTATGACTGTGTGTGTATGTGTGTGTGTTTGGTTGGGGGGGGGGGGGGGGGCTTTGTAAAGTTTTTGGCCTGGATTTGAAGGCGTTTGTGGTTGGGGGGGGGGTGCTGTTGTTGTTGCAGGAAAGCGATGATAGTTATGGTTTCTTCTTCGTTTAACCCATGTTCATCTTTCCCGGTATAATTCATCATCATCATCATCATCATCATCATCATCATCATCATCATCATCATCATCATCATCATCATCATCATCATCATCATCATCATCATCATCATCATCATCATCATCATCATCATCATCATCATCATCATCATCATCATCATCATCATCATCATCATCATCATTACAACCACAGACCCTATAATTACCATCACCCACACAAAAATCAGACAGCAAGGACAACCCATCTTGACTTTTTTTAATCTAGATTACTAATGTCTACTCTAGGTTTAAAAAAATAGATATTTTAGGGGCTAAAGTCAGATAAAAATTAACATGTATTTTTGTACTTTCTTTGTCCCTCTCATCAAAATGTAAAAACCTTTCTTTCAACTCAATGAAGAGCTTTTCTATCATACAAAACGAATATTCAACCCCAAAATTACATCTTGAAAGAAACCCTAGCCCCAGATTCCTACTTCCTATGTCCTTTAAACTCAAATTTCCATAAATTTCAAGCCCTAGATTTAACCACCTGACTTCGGCGGAATTACCTCCCCTTTCACTTTATTTTAACATACAGCCCAGCACATAGAATTACTTCCCTTCCCTTTCTGTTACTTCAGCATAAAGCTTAGAGAGAGAGAGACAGAGAGAGAGAGGGACAGAGAGAGAGAGAGAGTGACGTATAGAGATGTTAAAAGAGAGATAGAGAGAGACAGGAATAAAATGAAAGGAAGTCAGAAAATGTGTTGGGAAAGCAACAAAAATTGATGGAGGTATAAAATCGGAGAGAGAGAAAAAGAAAGAGAAAATACATTAAAGTGAAAAAAGAATGGAGAGACCGAGAGAGAGAGGAAAGAGAGGAGAGACAGAGGGAGGGACAGAGAGAGAGAGAGAGAGAGAGAGAGAGAGAGAGAGAGAGAGAGACAGACAGACAAACAGGCAGACAGACAGACAGACAGACAGACAGACAGACAGACAGACAGACCGCCAGACACACAGACAGAGAGAGAGAGAGACAGACAGACAAACAGGCAGACAGACAGACAGACAGACAGACAGACAGACAGACAGACAGACCGCCAGACACACAGACAGAGAGAGAGAGAGACAGACAGACAAACAGGCAGACAGACAGACAGACAGACAGACAGACAGACAGACAGACAGACCGCCAGACACACAGACAGAGAGAGAGAGAGACAGACAGACAAACAGGCAGACAGACAGACAGACAGACAGACAGACAGACAGACAGACAGACCGCCAGACACACAGACAGAGAGAGAGAGAGACAGACAGACAAACAGGCAGACAGACAGACAGACAGACAGACAGACAGACAGACAGACAGACCGCCAGACACACAGACAGAGAGAGAGAGAGACAGACAGACAAACAGGCAGACAGACAGACAGACAGACAGACAGACAGACAGACAGACAGACCGCCAGACACACAGACAGAGAGAGAGAGAGACAGACAGACAAACAGGCAGACAGACAGACAGACAGACAGACAGACAGACAGACAGACAGACCGCCAGACACACAGACAGAGAGAGAGAGAGACAGACAGACAGAGAAAGATAAAGAGAGACAAACAGAGATTGTGAGAGAAAGAGGGAGAGACAGAGAGAGACATAGATAGGCAGACAGTCAGGCAAACATACAAACAGATATTAAGGATGAGACAGTCCTGTCCGTCTTATACACCCCATGTCTGCTTCTGTCAGAACAATTTTGGTAGGGATTTTATTTAAGCTTAGACATCTGATCAGAGTAATATTATATTTAAGATTAAAAAAAAAAACAGAAAAATAAAATACTGAAGAATATAAAGTATTTTGTGCGTTCGACAAAGTTCTATGAATTGTTCTTTTTTTTTTCCCCTTTTTTTTCCTTTTTATCATTTTCATATGTCTCTATTTATGCCTCCCCCTCCCTAACTCTCTTTCTACCTATCTCTCTCTATCTTCCTATTTCTCTATTTTTAAAGTATTTCTTTATCTGTTTATTTTCTGTCTACCGCATCTATCTATCTATCTATCTATCTATCTATCTATCTATCTGACTTTCAATATACAATGTACATCAATATCAATCAATATATATCTATCTCTCTAGTTGTGAATAATATATCCGTCGCTCTTTCTATTTATCTCTATCTATCAACTTCTATATAGCTACCAACCTACCTACCTACTTACATACCTACCTACCTACCTACCTTACTATCTACCCACCTACCTATATACCTATTTATCTATCTCAATGGCTGCCTGTTTGTACATCTTATTGTCCATCTATCTGTAAGTCTAACTATCTGACTGCCATCCCCTCCTACTCTCTCACCCACATATTCAAAAAAATTGTTTCCAATTATCTCCAGTAGTCAATCACAAACTGGCACTTCATCCCTCTCTCTCTCTCTCTCTCTCTCTCTCTCTCTCTCTCTCTCTCTCTCTCATCTTTCCCCCTCTATTTCTCTTCACCACTGATGGCCTTCCAAATGTTGACAGCCCACAAACTGGACATTGTCCATTAAGTGATACAATACCAGGCGGTGATTTTGACCAGTGTCCACTAAATTCCGCACAAAGGGAGGGGCGGTTGTAACATTGACTTAATTTTCACGTTACGAATGTGTCTCCTAAGTTTCCAGGGAGGTTCCTTTTCGGCGGTGTGTCTCAAGACTGAAGGGCAGAAAGTAATAGAGACCCACTTCTCTTTCTGTATCTCAATCTATCTTTTCTTCCTCCCTCTCTCTCTCTCTCTCTCTCTCTCTCTCTCTCTCTCTCTTCTTCTTCTTCTTCTTCT